>JAINRH010000067.1:0-19826 GCA_025413025.1 Ficus hispida
AACCGTCATGTGATCCAGCATCGTGGAAGATACCAGGACGGTTCCATAACCGTCATGGTATCTCAATATTACACAACAGTTCACACGTTATCGAATTAAGAAATACAGTAGTAAACATCACAAATTGAAACTTTACACAACGGTTCTCCAAACTTCGTGTAATGTAGTGATTACACAACGATTTCGGCTCAAACCATCGTGTAATCACTACATTACATGACGGTTTTAATCTGAAACCGTCGTGTAATGTGTGCCATCGCAAAAAAAAAAGTCAAATTTTTTTTAAGTCAAGCCCAATTACACGAAGGTTTTGAGCCAAAACGGCCGTGTAATGGCATACATTACACGAACGGTTTCGGAGCAAAACCATCTTGTAATGTGTGCCATCACAAAAAAAAAAGCCAATTTTTTTTAATTCAAGCCCAATTGCACGACGATTTTGAGCAAAACATCGTGTAATGGTACACATTACACTAGAATCAAATTCTATATGATTATCCAAAATAAAAATCTATTTTGACATTTCATCGAGCTGTGATGGGCAGATAAAAACTGTAAAAAATGTGTGTAAAGTTTCAAAACCGTGACAAAACATTCATCTCCAAATAGCAACAATAAAACAAAAACATTCAAACAACACTACAAATTACACTCTACGCAAGTTATTAAAGAATTGTGTGTTCGTAGTTTTGTTAAAAACAAGAAATTGAGCAATATAGAAATCACGTTGCTTTTCTTTAAAGAAAAATAGTCACAGCCTTGATGGGAACACCGGGAGAGAGAAGTGGTGGCGACGATGGTGGCGGAACGGCGATGGTTTGGGAAAGTTTGAAGCATCGGCGAAGGTGTGAACGGATTTTAAGTTAGGGAGGCAGGCGGGCGAAGGAGGGCGGGAGAGAAAAGTTTGAGTTGTCTAAAGGGTTGAAGATAAAAATGATGATAAATAAAGAGGAAAGTGCGTTTAAGTAATGGGTTTTCACGCAAATTCCAAAGTATGAATTTGAAAATTTTGAAAAATTTTCGGAGGATTACACGATAGTTTTTTATAACCGTCATGTAATCCGAAGATTACACGACGGTTTTTATAACCGTTGTGTTGGATACCCGTATAGAGGGGTGCCTTCGGGAACGTGGACACAGGTGATGCATGGCTGTCGTCAGCTCGTGTTGTTAGGTGTACGCCCCATGTCGCCACACGGGAGAGACATATAACCGTCGTGTAATCCTTTTTTTTTTTGAAATGCTGCCGGATGACACGACGGTTTGACCTAACTATCGAGTAATCCATCTGATTACACGATGGTTCATCAAAACCATCATGTAATCCTTTGTTTACATAACGGTTTTGTCAAACTGTCGTATGATCTTGTTTAAGACGACGGTTTCATAAAAACCATAGTGTATTTTTCGTCATGCAAGCCAATATTTGTAGTGGTGGTGATCATTTTAAAGAGTGTGTAATTAATGAGTTTTATCTTAATCTAATTCTCACAGGAATATAGTGAGTTAGTTCAGGGGAATATTTCTAATTGATCATTGGGAGAGGCTTTTAGATAATTTAGGCTCTTGATTGACAATTCAGATTGATTAATTTAATTACGAAAGAGTAGATAAATTTAAATGAATTGTTGAGTGAAGATTGTAATCTTAGGTTTTTTCTTATTGATTTTAATAAGTATATTTTGCTAAATTATATTTTCTGTTTATTTTCAATTTATTCAAATTAAATTATATTTAACATAATTTTAATAGTTAGTAAATAATAATACTCATGAGAATGATATTTTATTCATAACTTGACTATTTATTTACGATACATGCACTTGCGTCATAAAATCAACAACAAGTATTCACTTGTGTGTGGAAAAAGAAAAATAAAATAAAATTTTGGGAGTTGGCTAAAGTCCTTAGGGGGTATTTGGTTGAAGGTAATCAAATTTAATCAGATACCTAACAATCTTTTAAAGTAATCAAATTCCTTGGAATATTATATTATAGTGTTTGGTTTGTATGTAGACAATTTTAATAAGATTCTTAGGAATATTATATTATTGTGTTTGGTTATGAACATGAATGTTGTTTTTTCTTAATAAATGGATAAAATTATCCTGATCTTCACTAGCAGCCATAAAAAAATCTTGAGCACATCATTATAATATTGAAATAGAACCACAAAAATTTAGTAAAAATAAATAAAACTGACTTATATATATAAAAATTCTAAAATAAAATCCAAGAACACAAAAGGTTTAAAAAAACACACACAGAGTAATGGAAAAGGGATGAAAAAGAAAAAGAAAAAAGTTACGTATTAGGAAAAAAAAAAAAAAGAAAGTTGCTACAATGAAGAATTATATAGGTAGGAGGAGGCTACGATGAAAAGACTCTATATATCTATATATATATATATATATATAGTAAATCTGTAGGGTTGTTTTTTAATCTCTCTAGATCTGTAGATTATTTTTAAAGTTAAATTTAAAAGTTAAAATGATAGTTATGTCTAAATTATTTAAATTTTAAGATTATCATGATATTGGATAAGGGGTAATCTAAAACCTAAGTGAGGAGGTAGGTTTCAAATTACTCATTTATAAGGATATCTGAAACCCATAGTATCTTAAAATAAGATAATCTCATGATAAACATGATAATTTTAAGATTCATATCCCATACCAAACACCATCTTAGTAGTATATAAACTCCATACACATGTCGCGTGAAGGAGTGCTGCTAGCTGTTAGTGCGTTGTAATAGGATTTTGTCAGATGAAGTTTGATTTTTTGTTTTCCCCCTTTTTTTACTCAAGGCAAAACCGGATATGGTAGGTTTTGGAGTACTATAATGACCATGACGTGTGAAAATGTAACAGTTGACTGGGGGCTCCAACGTAATTGCAAATTATTTATAACTTATTTTTTATTATTTGTTATGAGTTTAATATTGTGAGTTAGGCGGAGTAACATGCTATTGTGAAGACGGTAACTGGACGAGACCATGTGTTTTTTTCTTACGGAAAAATATTCTAGAGTGATGGTTATTAACTCGATCCATATGTAGCCCGCGCGGATCACCGGAATATTTTTGTATTATTTATAGAATATTTTGTTTTTAATACAGATAACTGGACAAATCGAGCTCCAGTGACCGATACAGTCACTTGTTATCAAAAATATTTTAATAAAATATTTTTAACAATGTATGATCAGAATATTTTTGTGTTTAACATAGATGATCAAACATCTTCGGCTATAGTCATTGAAGTGTTCTAGCACAATACTTTTGACAATCTAGCAAAATCATTTTAACAAAAAATATTTCCATACAATATGGCGACACCAGAAATATTAGATCATCTATGATGAGATCAAAAAAATTATTCTAGTAAACTACAAAGAATACTCTTCCAAAATACACAATTTGATAAGATTCACCACCGTATTTAGACACAGTCGACCATCTTTTGAAATAGAAAATATTATTGTATATTCCCAAATATGTTCTATGAGAATACTATGGTGATTGATGTCGGTGATCCAATCCAAAGACGTTCGACTATGTATGTTGAAAACTAAAAAAATATTATAGTAGATTAATATTCAAAAGATTCTACTAGAATATTCTAGTGACTGGCATTGGCGATCGGAGCCGAAGATGTTCGACTATTCATGTTGGAAAAAAATGTTACAATAGAATACCAAAATATTCTGCTAGAATAATTTGGTAATTGACACCGACGACCGGAGCCTGAGACTTCCTAACATCCAGTCAAAAAAAAATTTTGATAAAATATTTCAATGATTGGAGCTGGCGACTAGAGCCAAAGACTAACACTGTTGGTGTTCATTATTGGTTCTATTGATATCTAGTAACAATCAGAAAATTAATAAATAAATAAACAAAACTTAACAAGCATTTCAAAAACTTTTTAAAAAAATGGTGGCAAAATTTTCCATTAAAGAAAAAAAGATAGTGTAATTTTCTCAACAAAAAAAGAATGAGTTGGAACCCAAAGTATTCAGGATATGTTTGGAGTACTAATTGTAATTGGAATTTTAGAGTTTTTTTTTTAATTGAAAATGAGTGAATGTTTAAAAATGTGTATTTGGTTAAAGTATGAATTGGAAATAAACTGCCATCTAGGAATTAAAGTAAAATTTTGCTTATGTTCTGAAACAAATATGTAATATGAATATAAATTCGTTTATCTCATTGTTTTAAGTATTTTAACATAAAAAACATCTAACTTCGACTTGAAATAAGAAAATTGTGAACTGTTAAAGTTTGGTGGTTTTTGTTTTTGTTTTTTAATGGTTGTTCCAAACAGCCTCTTAGTGTTAAAAAATGGATTTCGAACAAAAAAGAGTACAAAATAGATGATAAAAATTCACAAAAAAAAAAAAACAAAACAAAACAAACGACACTATGTTACTAGTCACACAACTATTATTTCCACTTTAAAATAAATTGAAAAACAAATGGATAACTGGTTTTACTTCTGATTAACTTATGTTGCTTGGCCTAGGCTCAATGTTAGCCTTTGAAAACTGAATGGACGACTACGATTTCATGAAGTTTTAGTTCTCCAGAACTTGAGTGAATGACCCAAGCACTTATTTACGTCATTAAATCTAAATTAGGTATCCTTTTTATGTCATATTACTCGACGGTTTGACTAATTAGGGGGTGTGTAGAGTCAAGAAGGGTGTGCTGATGGAATCATCATTAACTATTTCATGTCAAAGCAATTATCATGAAGGAATTTCTCTTTATAGGTTTTACCACAAGATTGATTCTAAAGTAGAGCTATGAATATGGCCGACTTGTGGCTAATGCAGATCACAGGGCCTGATTGGGTGTCCCAGACACTTTTAGTTGGCGTCAAAGTCGGAGTCCCTTTCTAGAATAAATCTAGAAAGGTCATTCTTCATATCCATACTTGCGACTCTTCTTTGGATCAAAATGCCTAAGATTGATTCGAGGAAGATGACGAACACACAAAATGGCATTTGAATGAGTTTTCGTATTTCCTTGGTTAAATTCTTAGCCAATTTAACATGAAAGTAATTGCAGATAATAAGAGTAAATAAGGAAAAAAAATGTGAATTTTTATTCAGTAAAAAAAGGAAAATGAGATTTTTGCTGATGAAGCAAGATCGTTTTCAATTTCTCTTCCACCCCCCTGTTTTTTTTTTTTTCATTGTTTTTCAGATCAATATGCAGAAATGCTACCGTGGTTTTTTTTTTTTTTTAATAGATGATCTAATTAGATGTTGTATGTCTTTAGTTTTCTCCCTTCCACCTATGGTCTTCTATACCCCTCAGATTTAGTCAAACAACATAGGATTTTTTAAACCCCATTTAAAGAGAAAAGATAGCGTCCTCCACCATAGAATTCTTCTTAAAAATTCTAACGACTGAAAAATGATCTATTATATTTGAGGTATTTCATCATTAATGGGACCAGAACTCCTATAATTTAGTGAATTCCGAACGTTTATAATTTTTATATGCAACACTTTTTTTAAGTGATTTATATATGAATCCACTAAGCTAATTGTATATATCTGACACTACTAGATAAAATTTTATAATTTTTATTCTTACAAACGTATTATTGTAATCTACAAATTAATAACGGAAATAGAATTTTGGATCCATCAATGCTCATGATCACAAATAATTTGACTACTTGAGGTTTCTTGAGAAATTTAGAGAGTTCGAGGAGAGGAGAATAAAAGTTGCGTGTTAAAGCTCGGCGACACAATATTACTACTGCTATAGTGGATACAAAATTTTTAAGTAGTTATTTTGTTTTTAGCTGAATCCTATTGATTGGTACATCCTTTTTCATTAACCGTCAAACAAATAAATAATAATAAAAATAAAAATAAAATACCTAAACTGCAAGAAGAAATAAACTGAAGCTATCAAGCAAACATACAGGGAAACTTCTATTGGAATCTGTAACATATTAATTTAGATCCTGATTTTGAAATAACGTATAATAATTCCATTCCTAATCAGCAACACGAAACCTCTTTTAAGCTTTTTTGTAGTGCTGTCCTTTTTTATGAATTTGATTTTATTTTATTTTTCCATATCTGGTATGATGGATATGCATTTAATTCTTCAATTATATTAAGTTTTTTTTTTGGTGTAAGTGTATATAGTATGTAATTTGTATCAATATCATATGTACTTTCTGAGAAAAAAATCTAATTATTAATGCCAATAACATATATTTCCTATCTATGTAGATTCTTAAGATATGAAAATTTAATGCAATGATTTCTCCTCTCCTCAAATCCCACCTATAAATAGTACTGCACTTTCACCGATATGTCATAGCCTAAATTTTTCTTCAAAAAAAAATTAATAATAATAATCGCATAGGCCAACTAAATCAAACAATGAAGAGCTCTTCCGTTTCAGCGATTCTGTTGTTGTTTCTTGTTTTCATTGCTGCAGGTACTTTTCATAACATATAAACCATTTTTCATTTTCTTAATTAATTTCTAAAACCAATTATTTCTTTTTTCTTTTTTCGTTTGTTATTAAAAGTACGTTCCTTGTTGCTATTTTTTTGTTTTTTAATTTATAAGACAAGATCCATTTTTATCCATCGAAACACAGGCAAAAAAAAAACACTCTTTACTTAGTTTATGAAACAAATTATTGATTTATTTATTTTGAATTAAAAAAATGCATGCATAAATTTGTTTTATATCTTTAATTCTCCGTTATGGTCCGCTCGCTAATTACCTTTTTAGTTTGTTTTTTTTTTTTCCGGTGAATGCTAATTACCTTTGTAGTTGTTAAACGTCTTATTAATTATATCAACGAAGACTATATATATATATATATATATATATATATATATATATAATCATGTTAAATAGATACACGTGCGTGGAGTGTGTGTATGATAAGATAAAATTGACCAGATGTGATGTTGATGATGAATGCAGGAAGCGTTTCAGCGCAATATTGCCCGAAAACACTGTACGTTGCGGGACCGGTTTGCAAGGAGGATCAGTGTACATCCAAGTGCAAACTTGCATTTGGAGAAAACAGCGCGTATGGTGACTGCTTTCTATACCAGCCCGGAAACTTCCTTTGCGTTTGCAAATTAATTCATTGTAATTGATGCTCATGATATCATGATCCAAACCAATTTTTCTTGATCTTTACTTTTGATATATGAATATCCTAAATAAAATAAATGCATTATCGAGACTCTAGTTGAGTCTAGTTATATCATTCGGTCTCCCGCTAAATAATATTTATTTTTCCAACTTTTGATGATTTGATTTTGGAAAATTTATGTACAATTTCACAATCACAAATGAATATTATAGATGACCATGTCCACATGAAGTATCTTGAGCAAATTAATTAACAGTACGACTGATGGTGAATGAAAGGAGCATCTAAACTCTATATATATTATTTAGATGAACCATTCTTGTTTTAAATTAACCAACATTCTTTACTCATCAAAAAAGAAATAATGATAGATATTATTTTTGCTTTCGGAATTTTGATGCTCTTGTAATTTTGCTCAATGAATTTTAAAAACTAATATAAATACTTGTCGAATTACGAAATGGTTTCATCTTTGTTCTTTCCGTTAGTTATATAAATAGAATTATTAACAAAAATACCCTCGAACTTTATATCATTAGTAAAAATATCTCTTTTTTTTATATTTTGGCCGTATAAGCCCATAAATTTTAGTACATATATAACTTTACCTCCGAATATTTAAAAACTAATGCGTATGCCTCTTGACCTTTAAATTGTTAGCAAAATCATTTATTTTTTATCCATTTAAAACTAATGTAGCACTGATATAATAAAAAGTTAACTATAATTAAAGAATAACCTTAAAATCTATACAAGTTCAAGGGATCCAAACATACAAATATATGGATTTCTCAATTCAACATTGAACCGGCCCCACCTTTGCTCTTTTTTAGGAGGAGTTCAATGTAGTCAGATGGACGGGAAGCGCATATCAGAAACGGATCAGGCATATATCGAAAGAATAATCCTTCTGCGCTATCTAGTAAGCTGCCATTTTCATATATTGAAGAAGAAATTCGACTAATTGAATAGAGAATCACTTGTGGTCAGAATATGATCAATAGGAAACACCATTATCGGGCGTCTCGAACATAGGTAGTGTTCCGAAAAAAAAGCTCTTTTTCCTTCTTCAGTTAGTACATATTCGATCGATGTCGACAATCCACTTCCGCGGGAAGGAATGTTTTCATAAGATTTGTTTTTAAAATTGAAGTCATTAAAAAAAAAAAAAAAAAAAGCCCTTGAATTTTGATAGTTTTTAATGTTATTTCTATAATTATCAATATTTTTAATTTAAATTAACCTTAATTGTTGCCAAAAAATATTAAAATTCAGGGGGGGCAAAAAAAATTTTATCCTTATTAAACTATATTTTAATTGTTATCATGTCAATAACTTCATCTAGTTAATTGACGGAAGGAAAAAAGTTGAAACTATTTTATTGTTCACGGAGCATTTCTACCAATCATCGAAATTCAGGGAGCAAAGATTAAACCATTTAACTGGCAGAAGGAGCGAAGATGAAACCATTTCATAATTCATGTAGCATTTTTACAAGTTTTTAAAGTTTGTCCTTATTAAATTATACTTTAATTGTTGTCATGTCTGTAACTTCATCCATTCAACTGACGGAAGTGGTAAAGATGAAACCAATTTATAGTTCAGGGAGCATATCTACCAGTTTTTGAAATTTAGGGAGCAAAGATGAATTCATTTAACTGGCGGCCGGAAGGAGCAAAAATGGAATTGTTTCATAGTTCAAGGAGCATTTCTACTAGTTTTTAAAGTTTTTCCTTATTAAATTATACTTTAATTGTTATCATATCAGTAACTTCATCCATTTAACTGACGGAATGAGTAAAGATGAAACCATTTTATAGTTCATGGAGCATTTCTACCAGTTTTCAAATTCAGGGAGTAAACACGCAATCATTAAACTAACGAAAAGAACAAAGATGAAACCATTTCATTGTTCAAGAAGTATTTCTACTAGTTTTTAAGTATTAGAGAGGAAAGTTATAAAAGCACCAAAGTTCACGAGCGTGAGCAAAAATGAAACTTTTCTAGGAAATGACGTACTTTGGAGAACTAATCTTTAATTTTCCTTATTGGCCTAATCTCTTTGTCGTAGGAGCGAAGGCCGTCCAACATTTTCTTCTATTAGGGTACAACATCTTCATTGACTATTCGTTTGATTAAGTATAGGCTTTGCTACTATTTTTAATGACTCATATCTCCCTTTAGTATGATATTATCCGCTTTGAGTCTCGTGTCAACCCCAAAACAACTCATACCCCCAAAGACCTCGTACCATAAGGATATAATCTCTTGTATAAACCATCATATATATACATTCTCAAATGATATAAGACTACACAACTTACCATTTTGTCCTTATAAAAACTGTTAGACTGTCACAATAATAGTTTTGAAAACCCACTGATGTAAGGATCTTTTTTTGGGGAGATTAGTTTCCTGGTTCATCTCATTGTTATTAGCCTCGGAACTTGTGTATAAAGCTGTGTAAACTTTCTTATTGATTAATATAATTCAAACACAAATTTTCTCTTGAAAAACCACTCATTAATAGTGCTTTTCTTCACAATATTATCCATATAGGATATTCATAATTAAAATCAAAATAAAAATTCTGTTGTATCTGCTCAATTATTTTATCATTATAATTTCACTTTTTTAATACCAATCCACCCTAAACTTATCACACAATTATAATTTACGCCTTAAACTTTTAATTTTTATAATTTACAACATGAACTTATAAACCTTTAGCAATTTAATTTACCCCTCATTAATAAAAATGTTGATTTCCAATATTAAAAACTTCTTATGTTATGTAAGTTTAAAAAATGCTATTTAACCATTTTCATTTGTTAATAATGAATATCAATCAAGAAAAAATATGATTTGTTTTGAGTTAATTATGTAATATGTATCTTCCTACTTTAATTATTTCTCAATTTATTCACCTAAAACGTCAAAATTGCATTTATATAGTTTATAAAAAAATATTTTAATACAACTTTAAAAAAAAATCTTGAATTTTTTTTTTCTACATGCTTAAAATATTTTTTCAGAAAATTTTCCTCGAAAACATATCTTTAAGACATAGCTTCAACTGTAATAAAAGGGTATTTCTCCTCTTTTTCATCCACAAGATACGATGAAGAATTGAAACAAGTCATGCAACCTGTTAAAGTTTACATGAACTTCAGGCAGTAGGTGACTTATATATATATATATATATATATATTATATGTATAAATATAAACAAATAGAAAAGCTATTTGCACCACCCCAAACCACAGATCATGATTTCACTATATACAGAATGGTAAATATGGTGATCACAAAAGAAGCCAATTTGTTGTCTCACAATTGTTGTTTCTCTTTACCTCACACATGACAACTTGGGGACTCGGACACCACCAACAATCCACGACTCTGCAAGCTTTTGAAAGGAGGGCCTTTTGTTGTTCTTCTTCTTGTTGCCGCTGCTCTCTCTCTCTCTCTATCTCACTCTCTCTGTGTGCGCGCCAGATGATCCCAACCATCTTACGAGAATAGGGACTACCGGCGTTGCTGGCACATCAGGCATACGGTGGCAGGCTTTGTATTTGAAAAGGTACAGTATTCACAAGACCACATACGTGCACCCACATTGTCTACGTTTTTGCTCGATCCACCAGTTCGACTTGTTCCCTTTCCCCTTCCACCTTTCCCTTTGCTGGTTCCTGCCATGCTTTTTGAGCTCGTTCCGCTGCAAGTCCCTTGCGAGTCCACATCTGATAGGCCATTCTCTAATGCCCTAACTAGGTTCTCGGAGTAATTTCTTGTCACCCTGTTGCATAAAGAATTTAACATGATTAAACCGAAGCAGGAAGGGATGATCTGATGTCAACTGTTAATTGCGCATGCCACTCATTAAGAATGTGGAAACCAATTCTTAGCGAAAAGAAAGTATGAAAACCAACAAATCAAAACAATGGATATTTTTGTAATCAAATATGAGAATTCCAAATTCATTAAGTTAGTTAAACTCCTTCAAATGTATTGCAGTCAACACAAGCTCGCCAAGAATACTGCATCTGAAAGAGATTACACATCTATCTCAAAGAAATTACTGTTAAAGACCCACATATTTAGGTCCGATTTTGAGCAGTCACTGTTAGTCAATTATTAGGTAGTTTTATTTTTACACTCCTCTTGACTCTCTGTATCCCTTTTCTAAATGCACATACCTCTTAATTTTAAACTGATTTAACTTACTTATTACACATCCCTATTTATTTCTAAATTATCCCCAACTATTTCTTTTCATACCAACTTTTTTTTTTGTTTACTTTTACTTTGATAATATTAAATGAAAAGGTTGATATACTATGACCAAAACTCACTCTAAAAAACATTAATATAAATTTGTAAATTGAATTCTCCCATTATTTGTAGGTTAAATCCTAAATATAAGGCATCAACAATTGAATGAAAAAAAAAAAAAAGCCAAACAATACAATAAGAAGTAATTAAATTAGAAGCCAATTGTCAAAGTTTTTTTTCCCTGGGTGAACAGTAACACCAACAAGAATGTCACGGCAACATTCAAGGAAAAAAAAGGCCAACAAACTAAATAGTTAGTAAAGAATAACACAAGCAGAAATACAAAATTGTAAAGAAGATTAACATATCTCAATGTAATTTTTTGGAATACTCACTAAGGAGTAAAAACTAAGGTGAAATTTAAGGTTTTGCTATGGATTAGTTTCCAAATAGTGTCGATGAGTCGGTTTTATACCGGTGATTCAAATATTTTTCACTTTATTTTTTTGTTAGTTTAAGAGTTATTTAATGGTTTTTTAGTTGTTTTGACTTTTGGTTTTACAGGTTAGGAAATTAATTGTGTTGTGGTGAATTCATGGGACTTGGAAGAAACTTGTTAAAGAAAGGACATAAAAAATAAAATAAATAAATAAAAAGGAAAGAAAACAAATCGCGGAGGCTGCAGCTCTGGATTTCAAGGTTACAGCTCTAGATTTCAAGGCTGTAACTCTAGATTTCAATACTGCAACCCTCAAAGGGATTCATAGGCTATACAGATTGTCAAGGCTGCAGCTCTAGATTTCAAGGCTGCAGCCCTAATTCTCAGAAGTTTTCATTTCTTGAAATTTTTTATTCAAAAGTTACCATTTTTATAACAAGTCTAAAAATATGAGAGATCAGGGTTAGTTTAGGTGTCTTTCGATATTCTTCTAACCCAAAAAACCAAAGATGAGAAAGAAGAAGAAAAAAATTATTTGTTAGGATTTAGTTTTTAATAATTTTATTTTTATTTTTTACTTTTTAGGTTTTGTTTTCTACAAAGTCTGGAGATTGCATCTTGAAGGATCAAGAAGAGAAGGGGAAGAAGATTAGAGGAAGATTCTTGAAGACTTGTGACAACTCTTAAAAAGGGGTTTTTCTTCCTTTTTTCTTATCTTTTATTTTGTAATTTAACAATACTTGAACCTTTATTCTGTAGATTTTTATTTTTATTTATGAATTAATTTTCTTTTTCTAGGATTGCAATTTGAACTCAATATGTTAATTTGCCCTTCTCTTGATGTTATTAATTGATATTAAATTGTTCATTCTATCTCGTGTTTAACGCTTCTAATTAACTTATCATTAATTAGATTGATTTCGTAAACTTTAATTGAATTGGAAATGAAGATTTTGTGTTTAGCCCTAGATAGATTGACATATGATCAATGCACGGAAGCTGTGAGTTTATGTGAGATAGGAATATACTTGCATAACATGTGTGCACTAGTAAAAATTGTGGATTATACGACGGTTATTTACCATCATGTAAAGTTTACACGATGGTTGGACAACCGCCGTGTGATCCAGTGTCGTGGAAGATACCAGGATGGTTCTATAATCGTCATGGTATCTCAATATTACACAATAGTTCACACCGTCGTCGAATTAAGAAATACAGTAGTAAACATCACAAATTGAGAACTTTACACAACGGTTTCCTCCAAAACTGTCGTGTAATGTAGTGATTACACGACGATTTCGGCTCAAAACCATCGTGTAATCACTATATTACATGACGGTTTTGACCCGAATCCGTCGTATAATGTGTGCCATCGCAAAAAAAAAGTCAAATTTTTTTTAAGTCAAGCCCAATTACAAGAAGGTTTTGAGCCAAAACGGTCGTGTAATGGCATACATTACACGAACGGTTTCGGAGCAAAACCATCTTGTAATGTGTGCCATCACAAAAAAAAAAGCCATTTTTTTTAATTCAAGTCCAATTACACGACGGTTTTGAGCAAAACCATCGTGTAATAGTACACATTACACTAGAATTAAATTCCATATGATTATCCAAAACAAAAATCCATTTTGACATTTCATCGAGCATGTGATGGGCGGATAAAAACCATGTTAAAAAATGTGTGTAAAGTATCAAAACCGTGCACAAAAATTTTATCTCCAAAGAGCAACAATAAAAACAAAAACATTCAAACAACACTACAAATTACACTCCACGCAAGTTATTAAAAAATTGTGTTCGTAGTTTTGTTAAAAAATAAGAAATTGAGCAATATAGAAATCACGTTGCTTTTCTTTAAAGAAAAATAGTCATGGCCTTAATGGGAACATCGGGAGAGAGAGGTGGTGGCGACGATGGGGCGGAAAAAAACCGGGGCTATGGCGACGGTTTGGGAAAAGTTTGAAGCGGCGGCGGTGGCGGCATGACCGGATTTTAAGTTAGGGGGAGGCAGGCGGGCGAAGGAGGGCGGGAGGAGAAAAGTTTGAGTTGTCTAAAGGGTTGAAGATAAAAATGATGATAAATGAAGAGGAAAGTGTGTTTAAGTAATGGGTTTTCACGCGAATTCTAAAGCATGAATTTGAAAATTTTGAAAATTTTCGGAGGATTACACGATGGTTTTCTATAACCATCATGTAATCTGAAGATTACACGACGGTTTTTATAACCGTTGCGTTGGATACCCGTATAGAGGGGTGCCTTCGGGAATGCGGACACAGGTGGTGCATGGCTGTCGTCAGCTCGTGCGGTAAGGTGTACGCCCCTATGTCACAACACGGGAAGGACATATAACCGTCGTGTAATCCTTTTTTTTTTTTTAACTGCTGCCTGATTACACGACGGTTTGACCTAACTGTCGTGTAATCCTTTGTTTACACAACGGTTTTGTCAAACCATCGTATAATCCTGTTTAAGACGACGGTTTCATAAAAATCATCGTGTATTTTTTGTCGTGTAAGCTAACATTTGTAGTAGTGGTGATCATTTTAAAGAGTGTGTAATTAATGAGTTTTATCTTAATCTAATTCTCACAGGAATATAGTGAGTTAGTTTTGGGGAATATTTCTAATTGATCATTGGGAGAGGCTTTTAGATAATTTAGGCTCTTGATTGATAATTCAGATTGATTAATTTAATTACGGAAGAGTAGATAAATTTAAATGAATTGTTGAGTAAAGATTGTAATCTTAGGCTTTTTCTTATTGATTTTAATAAGTATATTTTGCTAAATTATATTTTCTGTTTATTTTCAATTTATTCAAATAAAGTTAGATTTAACATAATTTTAATAGTTAGTAAATAACAATACTCATGAGAATTATATTTTATTCATCGCTCGATTATTTATTTGCGATACATGCACTTGCATCATAAAATCAACAACAAGTATTCACTTATGAATTGGAGATGTAGTAGTGTGTGGAAAAAAAAAATAAAATAAAATAAAATTTTGGGAGTTGGCTAAAGTCCTTAGGGGGTGTTTGATTGAAGGTAATCAAATGTAATCAAATACCTGACAATCTTTTTAAAGTAATCAAATTCCTTGAAATATTATATTATAGTGTTTAGTTTGTATGTAGATAATTTTAGTAAGATTCTCAAGAATATTAGATTATTGTGTTTGGTTATGAATATGAATATTGTTTTTTCTTAATAAATGGATAAAATTATCCTTTACTAAATGATCTTCACTAGCAGCCATAAAAAAATCTTGGGCACATCATTGTAATATTGAAATAGAGCCACAAAAATTTTAGTAAAAATAAATAAAACTGACTTATACATATAAAAATTCTAAAAATAAAATCCAAGAACACAAAAGGTTTAAAAAAACACACACAGAGTAATGGAAAAGGGATGAAAAAGAAAAAGAAAAAAAAGTTACGTATTAGGGAAAAAAAAAAAAAACAAAAAACAAAACAAAACAACAAAAAACAAACTAAAGTTGCGATTCTATATATAACTTACGATATTATGTAAACAAAATATATGCATATTAAATATATAAAAGTAGAAAAGAAAAATCATGTAAGAAAGGAGGAAAAAAAAAAGACGGTGAAGAAAAGAACAATGATTATCACTGACTGTGGTGGAGTTAATGTTTGCAGAAGTTGCTACAATGAAGAATTATATAGGTTGGAGGAGGCTACGATGAAAAGACTATATATATATATATATATATATATATGTATATAGAGTAAATTTGTAGGGTTTTTTTTTTTAATCTCTCTACTGTAGATTATTTTAAAATTAAATTTAAAAATTAAAAAAATTATTGTGTCTAAATTATTTAAATTTTAAAATTATCATGATATTTAGATAAGAGGTAATCTGAAATTTAAGGGAGGAGATGGGTTTTAGATTACCTATTTATAAGGACATCTGAAACCCATAATATCTTAAAATAATATAGTCTCATGATAAACATGAAAATCTTAAAATTCATATTCCTTTATAAAAGATTACTACATACCAAACACCTTAGTAGTATATAAACTCCATGCACATGTCGCCTGAAGGAGTGCTGCTAGCTGTTAGTGCGTTGTAATAGGATTTTGTCAGATGAAGTTTGATTTTTTTTTTTTTTTCCTTTTTTTTCTCAAGGCAAAACCGGATATGGTAGGTTTGGAGTACTATAATGACCATGACGTGTGAAAATGTAACAGTTGACTGGGGGCTCCAACGTAATTGCAAATTATTTATAACTTATTTTTTATTATTTGTTATGAGTTTAATATTGTGAGTTAGGCACGACAATGTAGCAAAATGTAAATGGCGGAGTAACATGCTATTGTGAAGACGGTAACTGGACGAGACCATGTGTTTTTTTCTTACGGAAAAATATTCTAGAGTGATGATTATTAACTCGATTCATATGTAGCCGGCGCGAATCACCAGAATATTTTTATATTATTTATAGAATATTTTGTTTTTAATATACAGATAACAAGATAAATCGAGCTCCAGTGACCGACACCAGTCACTTGTTATTAAAAATATTTTAGTAGAATATTTTTAACAATATATGATCAGAATATTTTGTTTTTAACATAGATGATCAAACATCTTCGGCTATACATTTAAGTGTTCTAGCATAATACTTTTGACAATCTAGCAAAATCGTTTTAACAAAAATATTTCCATACAATATGGCGACACCAGAAATATTAGATCATCTATGATGAGATCAAAAAAATTATTCTAGTAAACTACAAAGAATACTCATCCAAAATACACAATTTGATAAGATTCACCACCGTATTTAGACACAGTCGACCATCTTTTGAAATAGAAAATATTATTGTATATTCCCAAATATGTTCTATGAGAATACTATGGTGATTGATGTTGGTGATCCGAGCCAAAGACATTCGACTATGTATGTTGAAAACTAAAAAATATTATAGTAGATTAATATTCAAAAGATTCTATTAGAATATTCTGATGACTGGTATTGGCGATCGGAGCCGAAGATGTTCGACTATTCATGTTGGAAAAAAAATGTTACAATAGAATACCAAAAATATTCTGCTAGAATAATTTGGTAATTGACACTGACGACCGGAGCCTGAGACTTCCTCACATCCATTCAAAAAAAAATTTTGATAAAATATTTCAATGATTGGAGCTGGCGACTAGAGCCAAAGACTAACACTGTTGGTGTTCATTATTGGTTCTATTGATATCTAGTAACAATCAGAAAATTAATAAATAAATAAATAAAACTTAACAAGCATTTCAAAAAACTTTTTAAAAAAATGGTGGCAAAATTTTCCATTAAAGAAAAAAGATAGTGTAATTTCTCAACAAAAAAGAATGAGTTGGAACCCAAAGTATTCAGGATATGTTTGGAGTACTAATTGTAATTGGAATTTTAGAGTTTTTTTTTTTTAATTGAAAATGAGTGAATGTTTAAAAATGTGTATTTGGTTAAAGTATGAATTGAAAATAAACTGTCATCTAGGAAATAAAGTAAAATTTTGATTATGTTCTGAAACAAATATGTAATATGAATATAAATTCGTTTATCTCGTTGTTGTAATAATTTTAACATAAAAATCATCTCATTTCGACTTGAAATAAGAAAATTGTGGACTGTTAAAGTTTGGTGGTTTTTGTTTTTGTTTTTTTTAATGTAAGGGAGAGAAAAAGAATGTAGATTTGAAATAAGATGGTGAAACAAATGACTTTGAAGGGGGAAAAAAAATGAAACTCTAATGGTCGTTCCAAACAGCCTCTTAGCGTTAAAAAATGGATTTCGAACAAAAAAGAGTACAAAATAGATGATAAAAATTCACAAAAAAAAAAAAAAGCAAAACGACACTATGTTACTAGTCACACAACTATTATTTCCACTTTAAAATAAATTGAAAAACAAATGGATAACTGGTTTTACTTCTGATTAACTTATGTTGCTTGCCCTAGGCTCAATATTAGCCTTTGAAAACAGAATGGACGACTACGATTTCATGAAGTTTTAGTTCTCCAGAACTTGAGTGAATGACCCAAGCACTTATTTACGTAATTAAATCTAAAATAGGTATCCTTTTTATGTCATATTACTCGACGGTTTGACTAATTAGGGGGTGTGTAGAGTCAAGAAGGGTGTGCTGATGGAATCATCATTAACTATTTCATGTCAAAGCAATTATCATGAAGGAATTTCTCTTTATAGGTTTTACCACAAGATTGATTCTAAAGTAGAGCTATGAATATGGCCGACTTGTGGCTAATGCAGATCGCAGGGCCTGATTGGGTGTCCCAGATACTTTTAGTTGGCGTCAAAGTCGGAGTCCCTAAATCTAGAAAAGGTCATTCTTCATATCCATTCTTGCGACTCTTCTTTGGATCAAAATGCCTAAGATTGATTTGAGGAAGATGACGAACACACAAAATGGCATTTGAATGAGTTTTCGTATTTCCTTGGTTAAATTCTTAGCCAATTTAACATGAAAGTAATTGCAGATAATAAGAGTAAAGAAGGAAAAAAAAAATGTGAATTTTTTATTCAGCAAAAAAAGGAAAATGAGATTTTTGCTGATGAAGCAAGATCGTTTTCAATTTCTCTTCCACCCCCCCTGTTTTTTTTTTTTTTTCATTGTTTTTCAGATCAATATGCAGAAATGCTACCGTGGTTTTTTTTTTTTTTTTTAGTAGATGATCTAATTAGATGTTGTATGTCTTTAGTTTTCTCCCTTCCACCTATGGTCTTCTATACCACTCAGATTCAGTCAAACAACATAGGATTTTTTAAACCCCATTTAAAGAGAAAAGATAGCGTCCCCCACCATAGAACTCTTCTTAAAAATTCTAACGACTGAAAAATGATTTATTATATTTGAGGTATTTCATCATTAATGGGACCAGAACTCCTATAATTTAGTGAATTCCGAACATTTATAATTTTTATATACAACACTTTTTTTAAGTGATTTATATATGAATCCACTAAGCTAATTGTATATATCTGATACTACTAGATAAAATTTTATAATTTTATTCTTACAAACGTATTATTGTAATCTATATATATTATTTAGATGAACCATACTTGTTCTAAATTAACCAACATTCTTTACTCATCAAAAAAGAAATAATGATAGATATTATTTTTTCTTTCTGAACTTTGATGCTTTTGTAATTTTGCTCAATAAATTTTAAAAACTGTATAAATGCTCGTCGAATTATGAAATGTTTCATCTTTGTTCTTTCGTTAGTTAAATAAATAGAATTATTAGTAAAAATACCCCTCGAACTTTATATCATTAGAAAAATAACTCTTTTTTCATATTTTAGCCGATAAGCCCTAAGTTTTAGTACATATGTAACTTTACCTCCGAATATTTAAAAAACTAATGCTTATGCCTCTTGACCTTTAAATTGTTAGTAAAATCATTTATTTTTCATCCACTTAAAACTAATTAGCACTGATATAATAAAAAGTTAACTAAATTAAAGAATAACCTTAAAATCTATACAAGTTCAAGGATCCAAACATATACATGGATTTCTCAATTCAACATTGAATTGGCCCCGCCTTTGCTCTTTTTTAGGAGGGATTCAATGTAGTCAATGGACGGGAAGCGCATATCGGAAACAAATCGGGCATCTATGAAAGAATAATCCTTTTGCGCTTTCTAGTAAGCTGCCATTTTCATATATTGAAGAAGAAATTCGAACAAATTGAATAGGGAATCACTGTGTGTCAGAATACGATTAATAGGAAACACCATTATCAGGCGTCTCAGACATAGGCAGTGTTGCAAAAAAAAGCTCTTTTTCCACAGGAAGAATGTTTCATAAGATTTGTTTTTTAATGAAGTCACTACAAAAAAAAAAAAAAAAAAAAAAAAAGCCCCTTGAATTTTGATAGGTTTTTAATGTTATTTTTATAATTATA
>JAINRH010000068.1:0-16531 GCA_025413025.1 Ficus hispida
GTCGTCTAATTTACCTTTCGCATACTCGGCCAGATATTGGTTTTTCTGTTAGTGTTGTTAGTCAATTCATGAACAACCCAACAGAAGAACACATGGAAGCCGTGTATAGGATTTTGAGATACCTCAAGATGACTCCAGGAAGAGGTTTGTTGTTTAAGAAGAATTCCAACAGGGAAGTTGAAGTGTTTTCAGATGCTGATTGGGCAGGAAATTTACTAGACAGAAGGTCTACATCGGGTTACTGCTCCTATGTGTGGGGAAATCTTGTAACATGGAGAAGCAAGAAACAATCTGTGGTCTCAAGGAGTAGTGCAGAAGCAGAATTTCGAGCCCTTGCACTTGGAATTTGTGAGGGTATGTGGATAAGAAGATTACTTGATGAGTTAGGGTAAGGAAAATCAGGTTCTATCAAGATATTCTGTGACAATCAAGCCACTATAAGCATTGCCAAGAATCCGGTTCATCATGATAGGACAAAACACATCGAGATAGATCGTCATTTCATCACCGAGAAGATCGAGAATGAAGTAGTGCAGCTTGTCTATATTCCTACAAGATTTCAGACCGCAGATATCCTTACAAAGGCTCTTCCAAGAATCAACTTTGAGGAACTAAGTAGCAAGTTGGGAATGTTCAACATATACAATCCAACTGAGGGGAGTGTAGAAATACGTTCCTCAGCTTTTCTAGGAAAGTAGTTATTTTGTATATTCTATCATTCATTATTGTTTCCTAATTTTCAGAGGGAGATATTCTTCTTTATGAGGTTTCCTCTTTCTTCTCCTGAGTTTAGGAATGTACAGCAGGGCACTATGTTATATGTGTACTTTGTCAATCATCGAATAAGATATAGAAAATTCAGATCAGAAAATTCTACAGAAAGTAATATCATTATTTCCTTATGCGGCACCTTCAATTAGTTTTCTTCTGGAAATTTTAGTGTTTCCTTTCAACAATGCAGTTGTTTGTACCTTGAGCTCTGTACAAATATGCAGACAACATGTCTAGAGAAGCTGTTCCTAAAATCTTCAGGCAAAAGAAGACTAAAAAGTAAGACGAGTAGACAAACCATTTTATATTTATTAGTAATATATTTCATTATAATTGCAAACGAGTATTTAATACTTTTTTTCTTAAAAAAAAATTATATTGAATTAAACCATTAATAACTCGTTGACTGTGATCCAGAATTGGAATAAGAAGTGAAATGTTACGAATTTGTTCGAGAGATCAATCAAGGGTAGTGGAATTGCTCTCTCATCTCCGAGGCTTGTCATACCCGCAGCAATATATGGACTTTGGATTCTGTCTCATCAATATCATCCAGTGATTTCTTTGATTTCCAGGTAACTATTAAAAGTGTTTTGAACATAATGAAATAATTTCTTTTTTCCTTTTAACGAGATTTACCTTTCTTTGCCATTACAGATCATGCCGGCCATGCTTGGAATGTTTGTGTATAAAGCTGCTGCTCTTGTTCAAGTTTATAGAGATAATGAAGACCTGCAATTCATCTTCCGGAAAATGAGGAAGGCTCAAAATGACTGGATATCCTACTTGATTCTTTCCTCCGCATATTCGAGGTACACAGCCCTGGCTTCTTATAAAGAATTGCGAGACATAAGTAGGAGGAGCAGGATGCTTCTAAGAGGCTTGGCCCCCATAGATTACTCTACTCGTTTGTATGTTTTTTGTAGACGAATGGAATCTGAAAATCACCTTGAAGATGTTCTGAAGTAAACGAGATTATTAGGCAAGAGAGTTTGTAAAATGCAAGACTGTTAGCTGACTCGAATAAAAATCTGAAATTATACCAGCAACTCCAACCCCGTTTCCCATGGTTAAGATTGATTCTGCTCGGCTTACCATGTCATTAGTCTAACCACCAAGAATGGTGTTTAAGCATGAGCTCTTTTTATACCATCTGTAGAATAACATTTTAGTTGGTGAAGTTGAGGAGAGAAGAGAGACTAAGTTCATGAAATCCTTTTTAACATTTGTTCTCTAGAGCTTTTGCTTCCACCTAAGCAGTAGACAAGGCTGACAGCAAAGTTTTATGTTCTTGAGAGATTTGGCCCCATTTAGATCTCGATTTTAAACTCACTATTCAAACTTTTTTCTACCTGTTTAATTTCAATAAAAAAATGGGTTTTAAAATGGAGATCCAAAGTAACATTCTTTTCTCATCCTAAAAATTAATGGGTCGGTATTTCCTTTAAAGTGGGGAATTCTACAATAAAAGGCACCTAACCTTTGGGACAATA
This sequence comes from Ficus hispida, assembly GCA_025413025.1. Taxonomy (NCBI): domain Eukaryota; kingdom Viridiplantae; phylum Streptophyta; class Magnoliopsida; order Rosales; family Moraceae; genus Ficus; species Ficus hispida. Next base: position 2,265 of record JAINRH010000068.1, read on the forward strand.
CTGCTATGGTGTCTAGCCCGAATGATTTAAATTAGTCAGCACCTATTCAATGGTATAACAATACTGCTTAAGGAATCATCTTGTAGTATCTAGCCTCTGTACAATAGACACCATTTGAATTGAATGCTGTGGTGTAATCAGTGGTCATCATATTTGGCCCGATGTAGGATTCCCCTGCATAGAATCTCTCAAAATCAAACAATGAAGGAACACAATCCCTTGTTTGAGTTAAGAGTTTTGGAGATTTTCATTGAAATTGAGTTGATGTTTTGAATTATGCGTTAAGTTGAGAATAAACTGTTTGGAGTTAAAAAATATAAAAAAACTTGAAAGGTGTTAAAATTTTTTTTACAATATTGATCTTGTTTTGTTCGTCTAGTCATTTTTTACAATTAAAAAAAATCATCTTATTTAATTTTAAATATGAAAGTTATAAACTTTTAAAATTTGAGTTTTTTTTAGAGAGATTTGGATATGTAAATAATAAAATTGGATTATTTTGGAATAATAGACAACTTTTGGAAAAATAGTTGGAGTGAACCAACAAACATAGGCTTGCTTGGGAATTTAGACCTCTTAGAAAGTACAGTGCAACACTTGGCAAAGGTTTTCGTTGATGAAGGTCCTTCATACATTACATCTAGCTTTGAAAATAGTAAGTTGTAACATGTAATTCACTTGCGGGAGACTAATCTCTACATATATAAGAAAGCTCAAAAATCACCCATTTTTCTCCAAAACGCACGAAAATTGCGTTTTAATGGGGACAGAGAACTTTTGGGGTTTTGCTTTCTTGTTGACACACGTAAACGTGGGGAGAAAGAGAGAGAGTACTTTGTTTTGTTTTGTTTTTTTGGTTCACTGACACACCGAAGAGAGAGAAGAGTGAGAGGTGGGAGGGGGGGGGACTTTTTAGTCCTTCAATTTTTTTTTCCTTTTAGCCGAATTTTTTTTTCATTTCAACCTTTTCTATATAATTCTATTTTTAACATTTTAATCATTTTATCTTTTTGTCTTTTTTATGTATCTTTTTTTAAATTTTATTTTCAGGTATTGTTGATTTTTTATTTTTCTGTAAATTTTTTACTTAAATATTTTTTCCTGTTTAAATAAAATTCTCAAATATGTCTAATCATCTACATCGTACATGTTTTTAAATTAGTGTTACATTTAAATACAAATATTTATTTTATACATAATATCAGGGAAATTGTAGAAAATAGAAATTTTATTAAAATATTCAAAATAAATAACATGTTTTAAAACTAGTTGAAGTAAATAATAGATTTATCATGTACATGAAAAATTTAATAGGTAAATAATGTATTTACAAGTTTTATATAAATCATTTACTTAATAATTTGATGAACGTAAATAATTTATTTGATAAATTTATATTCACTCTTAAATATTTCAGTAATCTATTATTCATTTTAATTATTTTTTTGAAAACCGTTATTTACTTATTTCTCCGTTATAATTATATCTTATTACATATCTTATTCATTTATTTATTTATGTTTACATGTTACGAAGTAGAAAGGACCAAAGTAAAACTCTGTAGTATTTTATCGACCAAAAAAAAGAGAGAAAATTACCCAAATAATCACAATTTTTTATCTGTTGACTAACATAACACAAGTTCTCATATCTTGATCAACATGATAAAAACTTTAGTTTACTTCATTTTAATTTGAGAAAATTACCTGTATAGCCACTATTTTGTGCTCTATGTAAAATTTTGCCACTGTTATGCACTCATTATTACTATATACTAAAAGGATGCATGAAGTTACTGTTTTTCTATAGTGTTTTGACTTTTTATTCTTCGTCCATTAAACTCTTAAAAATGAAAATTCATTTGGTCTTTTTAATAAAATATGTTAATTATCGTTAACAGATTGGCTTGATTACTTGGTTGATCCATGAACTATTACATTTGTGAAATTTTGATATCCAATCCTTTTTTGGCTGAAACCTTAATTTTTATTGAACTTATTAATTTAATTTTAAGAAAATAAAAAAATAAAATCTTTTAAAATAATGAAAATAAAATTTATCATTAATATACATTACTAGTTGCTAGATATTTAATGAGTGGTGCACCTTAACAAGTGTCATATTATATGAGAATTAGGCTGCAAAATTTATTGAAAATTTCACATATATATATGTTAAGAAAGAAGTTAACATTTATGAATATTTTTTTGAAAAAAGTATCTAAATGACATAAATTTAAAGATCATTACACTAATATGATATAAAAAATAACACTAAACTAATATGATACAAAATTAAACTTAAGTGAACTAAAATTTGTGATATGTTAGTTAAGAATAGAGAATTTGTATCATGATGTCAATAGATGAAAAAAAAGTGGTTATTTAGGTAATTTTCTCTATTTTTTTTGTTTTTCGAAATTCTCTATTTTTTTTTTACAGGAAAAAGATCCATCAAGTTTTACAATAATATTGAAAAGAAACATTATATTGATATAAAATTAGGATTTATAGTTAAATAGTCTTTTTTTTTTTTAAAGAATGTTTTTCATAAATGATAGAGGTTTTTAAAAATTAGTTAAAAGACCTTGTTTTTTTTTTTAATTTAGTTAAGAGGGTTTTAATAGTGATTGACTATTGTAAGTTAATCACTAATTAATCATAACGTAAATTATCAAATTTTATAATCAATCACTAATAAGTCATTAGTCAATCACTAAATTTCATAACTAATAACTGATCATTAATCAATTACTAATAAATCAAATATAAAAAATGATAAACGATCATATTCTTAAATAAAAAAATAATTATATCATCTACATATTATGTTATTAAAAAAGACCATCCAGAGACTTTGTTGAAAGTAAGTAACATATTTTTTAGGGTTAATTTCACTTTTAGCACTTCTGAAATAAATAATATTAAAAATATCACCACTTTTTGAAACCTTCAATTTCAGCACTTAATGTGGGGCCCAGTAGCATTTAATGTATATCAAATTACTGGTTTACCCTCATCTCCTACACACTCAAAATCTCTCTACCTCGCATGGCCCAAATAACTTTTTCAAAATTTAAATAGTAAAGGTCATAACCATTATGACCATCCGGTCAATATGGTTATGACCTTTTTTTTTTTTTAATAAATCCAGCGAAATGTTTTTTTTTTTTAAGATAACATTTTTGGCCTATTAAATAGTAAAGGTCATAACCATTATGACCATCCGGTCAATATGGTTATGACCTTTTTTTTTTTTTTTTTTATAAATCCAGTGAAAGTTTTTTTTTTTTTTTTTTTTTTTTTAAGATAACATTTTGGCCTATTAAATAGTAAAGGTCATAACCATTATGACCATCCGGTCAATATGGTTATGACCTTTTTTTTTTTTAATAAATCCAGCGAAATGTTTTTTTTTTTTTTAAGATAACATTTTTGACCTATTAAATAGTAAAGGTCATAACCATTATGACCATCCGGTCAATATGGTTATGACCTTTTTTTTTTTTTTAATAAATCCAGCGAAATGTTTTTTTTTTTTAAGATAACATTTTTGCCTATTAAATAGTAAAGGTCATAACCATTATGACCATCCGGTCAATATGGCTATGACCTTTTTTTTTTTTTTTTTTATAAATCCAGTGAAAGGCTTTTTTTTTTTTTTTTTTTTTTAAGATAACATTTTTGGCCTATTAAATAGTAAAGGTCATAACCATTATGACCATCCGGTCAATATGGTTATGACCTTTTTTTTTTTTTAATAAATCTAGCGAAATGTTTTTTTTTTTTTTAAGATAACATTTTTGACCTATTAAATAGTAAAGGTCATAACCATTATGACCATCCGGTCAATATGGTTATGACCTTTTTTTTTTTTTATAAATCCAGTGAAAGTTTTTTTTTTTTTTTTTTTTAGATAACATTTTGACCTATTAAATAGTAAAGGTCATAACCATTATGACCATCCGGTCAATATGGTTATGACCTTTTTTTTTTTTTAATCATCGAAAGTTTTTTTTTTTTATCTAATATTTTTTATTATTTTCTCTCTCTTCTCCTTTCTCTCTCTTCTCTTCTCTCTCTCTCTTCCCCTTTCTCTCTCTTCCCCTCCCTCCCGCCGCCCCCACCCCCGGCCCCCCCCACCCCCGCCGCCACCCTCCCCCGGCCGGCACTCCCCCCCCCCCGACGACCCCCCTCTCTCTTCCCCTTTCTCTCTTCTCTTCTCTCTCTCTCTTCCCCTCTCTCTCTTCCCCTTTCTCTCTCTTCCCCTCCCTCCCGCCTGCCCCCACCCCCGGAGACCCCCCACCCCCGGCCGCCACCCTCCCCCGGCCGGCACCCCCCCCGACGACCCCCCTCTCTCTTCCCCCTTTCTCTCTCTTCTCTTCTCTCTCTCTTCCCCTCTCTCTCTTCCCCCTTCTCTCTCTTCCCCTACCTCCCGCCGGCCCCACCCCCGCCCCCAGCCAGACCCCCGGCCCCGCCCCCTCCCCGGCTTCCCCCACCCGACGACCCCCTCCCCCAGGCCGCCACCCTCCCCGCCCCCCCCTCTCGCGCGATTTCGCGAATCGCGATTTCTCTCTCTTCCCCTCCCTCCCGCCGCCCCCACCCCCGGCCCCAGCCAGACCCCCGGCCCCGCCCCCTCCCCCGGCTTCCCCCCACCCCGACGACCCCCTCCCCCAGGCCGCCACCCTCCCCGGCCCCCCCCCTCTCGCGCGATTTCGCGAAATCGGAAATCGCGATTTCTCTCTCTTCCCCTCCCTCCGCCGGCCCCCACCCCCGGCCCCCAGCCAGACCCCCGGCCCCGCCCCCCTCCCCCGGCTTCCCCCACCCCGACGACCCCCCTCCCCCAGTCCGCCACCCTCCCCGGCCCCCCCCTCTCGCGCGATTTCGCGAAATCGCGATCCGATTTCGCGAAATCGCGCGAGAGGGGGGGTCGGGGAGGGTGGCGGACTGGGGAGGGGGTCGTCGGGGTGGGGGAAGCCGGGGAGGGGGCGGGGCCGGGGGCTGGCTGGGGCCGGGGGTGGGGCCGGCGGGAGGGAGGGGAAGAGAGAGAAGGGGAAGAGAGAGAGGGGAAGAGAGAGAAGAGAAGAGAGAGAAAGGGGAAGAGAGAGGGGGTCGTCGGGGGGTGCCGGCCGGGGGAGGGTGGCGGCCGGGGTGGGGGTCTCCGGGGGTGGGGGCAGGCGGGAGGGAGGGGAAGAGAGAGAAAGGGGAAGAGAGAGAGAGAAAGAGGAAGAGAGAGAAAATAATAAAAAATGTTAGATAAAAAAAAACTTTCGATTATTTAAAAAAAAAATGGTCATAACCATTATGACCGAATGGTCATAATGGTTATGACCTTCACTTAAAAATGGTCAAAAATATTATCTTAAAAAAAAAAAATCTTTCGATTTATTTAAAAAAAAGAAAAAGAAAGTTTGGTCATAACCATTATGACCGGATGGTCATAATGGTTATGACCTTTACTATTTAATAGGTCAAAACTGTTATCTAAAAAAAAAAAAAAAAAAACTTTCGCTGGGTTAAAAAAAAAAAATGGTCATAACCATATTGACCGGATGGTCATAATGGTTATGACCTTTACTATTTAATAGGCCAAAATGTTATCTAAAAAAAAAAAACTTTCGCTGGATTTATAAAAAAAAAAAAAACTGGTCATAACCATTATGACCGGATGGTCATAATGGTTATGACCTTTACTATTTTTGGCCTAAAATGTTATCTTAAAAAAAAAAAAAAACTTTCGATGAATTAAAAAAAAATAAATTGGTCATAACCATTATGACCGGATGGTCATAATGGTTATGACCTTTACTTAAAAATGTTAGCTTAAAAAAAAAAATCTTTCGATGGATTTAAAAAAAAAAAAAAACTGGTCATAACCATTATGACCGGGTGGTCATAATGGTTATGACCTTTACTTAAAAATGTTAGCTTAATAAAAAAAAAAAAACCTTTCGATGGATTAAAAAAAAAAATAAAAAAAAAAAACTGGTCATAACCATTATGACCGGGTGGTCATAATGGTTATGACCTTTACTTAAAAATGTTAGCTTAATAAAAAAAAAAAAACCTTTCGATGGATTAAAAAAAAAAAAAAAACTGGTCATAACCATTATGACCGGGTGGTCATAATGGTTATGACCTTTACTTAAAAATGTTAGCTTAATAAAAAAAAAATCTTTCGATGGATTAAAAAAAAACACTGTACATGTTAGTTTGAAAAAGTTTTTTGGGAGTGTGTAGGAGATGAGGGTAAACCTGTAATTTGATATACATTAAATGTTACTGGGTCCCACTTTAAGTGCTGAAATTGAATATTACAAAAAGTACTGCTGTTTTTACTATTATTTTTTTCAGAGGTGCTAAAAGTGAAATTAACCCAATTTTTTTATCTTAATTTTTGACTTTTTCTAAAAAGTTAACAAAATTTATAATTGCTTTTTAAAAAATCGACTCAACTTAAATTTAAAAATTTCATTTCATCTCAAACTCAATTCAATCACCAAACAAATCCTTAAATTTTGATAATCTTGATTATTTCCGTCCAAATCTGTTAAATTTATAATGAAATTAATCACATGTAATTCATGTGACCAAACAAAATGGGTTATTTTGGTAAAAATCATATAACTTATTTTTTAAACTTTTTTTTTTTTTTTAAAGAGCAAATATGAGGTTAAAAAATAAAATAAAATAAACTAAAAAGAAGAAATCGACGAAGCTACGTGGTGGATCTGCAGGAAGACGTCCATGGCTGAGCCTTGAACTCCATGGTGGACAGCACCGACCAGCAGGAACAGATTACATCAACCAGAAATTCCCACAGTCACAACAACAATCTGAAAATCATTCGATGTTCAAAAGGAACAACTAACCAGGAGATAAATAAAATTTAACTACAGATAATGACGGAGAAATCTTCCTAGTTTAATTGGAGTTTTTCATAATTAAGGCCACAACTAACGAGTTCATGAATGAAAACTTGTCCAGACCACAAATCTCCTATCGTAAGCAAAATCGGAGCTCCCCAACTAATCAGAACCTAATAGCAGCAACTACTTCGTTCATTTTCCAGTGCTAAGAAGTTCGGTAATTTCGTCGGGAAACAAACGGAGGAAAAATTTAAATGAACCCCAGATATCCCCCAACATTGAAATCAACGAGTAACCAAATACAAAAAACCGTAGATTTCCAATCGGAACCCAAAAGGGCAAAACGAAGAAAGAAAAAAGATAAACCGCACTAGAAGCGGAAGACGATCTCGGAGGCCGCGAAGGTGTGGAAGAAACCGCCGGCGGGAGAACCGATTTGTGTGGGCCGAGGCGGCGACGTTTTTCCGGGGGCAGTTTTGGCGGATTGGGATCGAGGTCTGCGAGGCGTTTGGTGGAAGTAGAGGAGAGAATGGGAGGAAGACGACGACGATTGAAAGGAGGAGGCGGCAGTGGTGGTGTCCGGAGGTCTGAGAGGCGTTTGGTGGAAGTGGAGGAGAGAATGGGAGGAAGACGACGACGATTGAGAGGAGGAGGCGGCAGTGGTGGTGTCCGGATTCGGAAACTGGGATGAGAGAGAGAGAGAGGAGGAGGCGGCAGTGGTGGTGTCCGGAGTCGGAAACTGGGATGAGAGAGAGAGACAGAGAGAGAGGAGGAGGAGGCGGCAGTAGGGAGAGAGAGAGAGAGAGAGAGAGAGAGAGAGAGAGAGAGAGAGAGGAGGCTCTTTTTTGTTTTTTGTTTGTTTTATTATTATTATTTTTAATGTCATTGGGTGAACGAGGATAATTTTATTTTTTAATGACAGAATTTGGCATAATCATCCAAATTCTCAAATTTAAACTTTTTTTTTACCTTTTTCCTAAAATGTTTTTATCTTTTACTTAAAAATTTTTTTGTTTTTTCTGAAAATTTAAAAAAATTCAAAAAAATTTACTATTTAAATTTAAAAATCTCAACTCAAACTACTCCACCAAACACAAATTGAGTTCACCTGATAAGTCACGTTACGAATTTAAATAAAAAAAATCAAGATTATCAATATTTTAAAAAATTAAAATTTTCTTGATTAAAATTAAAAAAACAGAGATAAAATTATTATTTTTTAAAAAATAAGGATCTATTTTACTCAATTATTTAACAGAAAACGACACCTATAACATAATTATTATGATTTAGGACACAACTACAAAAATGTCGGTTTTCTTCATTAGTCTAGAGAAAAGTGAGATGCAATTATTATCTTTTTGTGTATATGTGTACAAAAAAATTTTCACTGGTTAATCCAAAAAATAGTTATTTCACTGATTGTATTTATATATTTTATTTTTTCACAGAAAACGGTAAAACAATTGCATTAATTTTTGTTATTTGTTCATCTTTAAAAATGAACTCGGGTTAATTTTTGGACAACTATATGCTTGTATTTCTGAAGTACAGTTTCTCCTCAATTAAATGGTTTTTTTTTAAGTTGTTTTTCATTTGCTAATTAAAATAGCTAGTGCCTGAAAAGCTTAAACGCTAGTGGTTTCTAGCTGCAATAGGGATTTTGCAAAGAGTAGTAGTTCTTTCTTTTTTCAGAGAGGTTGTATTTTTCTTCTTCTTCTTACTTCCAACCCAACCCAACCCCCGGCCCCCCCAAACCCACCCCCCCCCCCCCCCCCCCCCCCCCCCCCCCCCACCCTCTTCCTCTGATCATTTGTTTGCTCCAATCATTTGCCAGAGACATCTTGGAGGCTGGAGGGGATTAAAATTCGACAATTTCCAATTGGTTCAAAATCCTATCTTGACATCTTTTTGTCCCGTCCAAAACCAATCGGATCGTCAAAAAATTTTATCCTATTAATGGGTAAAACAACTTTACATCATTGTAGAGTTGCCCTGTATATTGGCTAGAATCTTCCCTTTGAACTTAATTATTCCCCTCAAAGAGAAAAAATCTCTCATTGAGATTTGTCTATATTTTAAAATAAATACACTTTGATTATATGTATAATCTAATGATAGTTATACATTTGACTCCATTAAAAATATAGAATTTAAATTCTCTTAATTATCTTTAAATTCAAAATTAAAAAATACACCAACAATTCCTGAATTTTAATTGCGAATCTACCTACACGTTTTATGGGAGATTTTATCTTTGAGAGGGGAAAACTCTATTTGTACTAAATATTTCTAGATGGTTAAATTTTCTTTTCAATTTTTATTAATTTTCATATTTTTTGTACTGTAATTTTGATATAATTTAGTGGTTCAAAATTGCAAATCAAATTTTCATTGTATGTTCCATAACAGAATACTTTGATCTTTTTTTTTTTTTATATATAATGATAAACTGAGTAGATTCATTAATTTAAATGCTCTTTTGCAAGTAATAATAATAATCCAAGAAGTTGTTAATTATAAGTTCAAAGGACTCGAGTAATTTTTTACTAAAATTTAAAATTTATTTAGAAGAGTTTTTTTCTGGAGGTCATATTTTCTATCTTTGACAATTAAAAACTCTTTTTGAAGCTTTCTAACAGATCAAGGAAAGCTTTTTATGTCGTCGTAGTTTTGCATTGAATTTGCTGATTACAATTTTTGTAGTTCACTAACAATAATCTTTATGTGGTTATATTAGGAATTGGCGCTAATATGTACTCTTTCTATTAATGAGTTAGAGTACAGGACATAATAATACCTAATACCACAAACTGATAGAAAAGTTACCCGTTTGAGATCTATATAAATATGATTCTGGTGCTCAGATGATGTCTCTAAGTATTTTAAATTACTTGTGTTATGATCATAAGTTATATATATATATAGATATATTTTAAATAAATAGTGATGACATAAATCAATAGGTACTATGATTATAAATTTTAAACATGCAATGTCCAAAAATGTAGGTGCTATGTCCAAGTTATATGCTTATCACATACTAATTTATTATTTAAATTGTAATGATATTGATTGAAAACTAATGATTAACTTAAATAACAGTGGAATCAATTTATTATTTTAATAGGAACATTTATAAAAAATAAATAAAATAGGGACAATTAGTTTTTAGCAAGGGCAAAATCATAAGAAAAAATAAAAACTAATGGCATATTCGATCCGTGTCTGGCTCGATGAGGCTATTGTATTATCACGCCCAATTATACACAGCCTTCAGATGCGTTGCAGGAATAAACTAACTGCTCATTATTAATTAGAAATTGACCAGCGAATTCCAATATTATTAGTAAAAATATTGTTTTGTGCTATATAAATATGAGAATCTTTAAATCCCGAAATTAAAACAAATTATACGCCCTCTTATTGATAGGATTATTAAGGAGAACAGAAAAGTAAGGTTGGAGGGCCCGTTTGCAAAGTACTACATAGCTCATTTCTGGAGGAACATCTTAAACCAATGTGCTGAGAGTTTGGGATATCTTTTCTGTCCATTTTTGTAATCAACAAAATTAATACCAAATCGAACAGTGAAACCCGAAGCCCACTCAAAGTTGTCCAATAATGACCACGCAAAGTATCCTTTCACATTCACCCCTTTCCTGCATAAAGCAATTAATTAAGGTCATACGATTACTAGTAATTAGTCAAATTAAGTCTATTGTATTGGTGAAAGATAAAAAAAAAAAAAAAAAAAAAAAATCGATTTAAAAGCAAGGCAAAGCAAGTACTAATTAATTAAGGATCACGTACTTGATCGCTTTCTGAAGGTAAGAGAGATGACGGAAGTAGTAATCAATTCTTTGCTTATCAACAAGGGCTTGTTTAAGAGACAATTTTGGATCATTTAACTCATCAATACCTGTAATTTTAATATGAATTATCGGAAAAAACATCATTTGCAATATTTTACATATTTCTAACTGGCTATGCATACAATTAAAAAAAAAAAAATGTTTCATTACCATTTTCCGTGATATAAATTAATGGATTGTAGTACTTTGTCTTTGTGTAGAGCAAAAGCTCCTGAATTCCAGCCGGATAAACATAGAGCCAGTCTGAAGCACCCTATAACATATATTTATCATTATTGTATTACAAAGCATAGAATTAGGTAGGAATAGGTTGGAAAAAATGCTCATTAAAGAGTCAAGAATCAACAATTGAAAAATATGATTGGTACACACCTTTGGACCAATGGGGACACCATTTCGTTGGGCTATCATGCACAACAACGTCAAGTGGTCAAAAAAAGAGCAAGAACAATTGGCATCAGGTTAAGTCCTCGCCGAATCTATTAATACATTGACCAGTTTTACTTACTTGTAAGATTCGTTTGAGCATCGGTAGTGTAGCTGCCGTTCACAAAATTATGATGAGGTGCATAAGCTGCGTAGTTAGTAGTGTAGTAGTTTAATCCTAGAAAATCATATGACCCTTTAACAAGTTTTGATTCCTCTTCTGTGAACTTGGGTAATCGCTTTCCAACTAAAGATCGCATGCTATGTGGATAGTCACCATTTGCCAAAGGATCCATAAACCTACAATAATAACATTAAAAGAAACAAAAAATTAATTTAAAAAAAAAAAAAACTAACAGTATTGAGGTATAAAGAATAGTACTTAAATTAGTGATTCTCTTGAAAAATTATTACCATCCAAACATGAAATCAAGGGCTCGTAGTGCAGCATTTTGGTGGTGCTTTGCGTTCGAAAATGGTAAAAACCAATGTGACACCAGCGTTATTCCTATCACGCCCTTTTGAGATGCCTGCACTTAAATTTTTTTTTTTTTTTTTTAACTACTTTAACTCCAGCATTCACCTTATTTTAACTTATTAGTCACCTAAAAGAGTTGTGATCATCAAATTTATATGTGACCTGGTACTTCTCTTTGTATACTTTGACGGCAGCTGCATGAGAGAGGAGCTGATGGTGTGACACCAAGTATGGTTCAATCCCTGAATCTCCACCAGTACAGTTTAGATTTTGCCATTCAGAACACCGTCCTGGAGGGAAACTCCCACTCGAATAACCACCCATGGAGAAGGTCCATGGCTCATTCAAGGTGATCCAGTGCTTCACCCTATCTCCAAATTCCTTAAAACAAAGCTCTGCATAGTCCTTAAAATGGTTTCTGTATATATTTTTTACAACGTAATTATTTAGAAACCAAAATAAATGTTGTCACACTTTTTAATGGACATATTTTGGTTTAAGTTGACAAGGATTTTTGCATCACTTACACAATGAGAGGGCTTAAGAAACCACCATACTCATCCTCTAGAGTTTGGGGAAGATCCCAGTGAAAGAGAGTCACAAAGGGTTTCAAACCTACATTAAGTATTATATATTGAAGGCAAATATGTAATATTTAATTAAGATGTAGGAGAAATATATACTTATACATTAGTAGGACTAATTAATTAAATATATAATCACCATTGGCGAGTAGTTCGTTGATGAGATTGTTATAGTACTTGACTCCTTCCTTGTTCACACCCCCACTCAGTTTTCCATCTGAGAGAACGATTTTAGTAATTAAAGATACTGTAATATAAGTACTAATATGAAAAAGAATTGGGGGCTCACAAGAAAACAATGAAACTTACTTGGCAACAACCTGGACCATGAGATAGAGAATCTATAAGCATCCAAATTCATTTCCTTCATAATCCCCACATCTTCCTAAACAAGGCAAACAAGATTATGATTGAGTTATATATTCAGCCATCAACAAGATGAACTTACAAGAAAGATTTCTATTTATCTTCTTTCTTTCTTTTTTTTTTTTTTTTTTTCATTCTCCTTCTTCTCCTTCTCCTCCTTCTCCTTCTCCTCCTGCTCCTTCTCCTCCTTCTCCTTCTTCTTCTTCTTCTTCTTCTTCTTCTTCTTCTTCCTTATTTTTGTTGAGAAAATGTGGCCTATTCTTTTTACATATATATGTATTAATTATATTGTATCACCTTGTAGTGGTGATACTCATCGTTGCCACATCCCCGTTGCTCCCGTCTTTTATCCTCTCTGTAATACACCACATGATTAAATTTCTTCCAGTCAGGATATATCCATATGTGTACATATTTATAAAACCCATAAAATCAGAAAAATATCTGTATGTGTATGTACACCAAGTCACTAAAAATTTTTTAAACCTAATTTAGTCAAAGCGAGAACCAGACTACAACATAACTTACGAACCAACCATGTATACTTGAATTTTTTCATCAATATTTGAAAAAAGAAATATGGAAAACTTGTACTCTTTTTTAAGAAAGAACTGTTTAGTTTTTTTTTTTTTTTTAATATCCAATATCGAGATCTGAATTCTAGGGCACCTTAGATTGCATTTAAGTATGAAATCATTATTAGACACACAAATACCTGCTATTACATAAAGAACTATTTGTTGGTTATTATAATAATAATTATTGTTTAGTAGAGCTTGAGTTTGCTAGACGCCCGTGATTCTACATATAGTACCTCATATACAAAATGGGATGATTTTTTACTTTAAAATTAGGGATAAAAGGGATTCCAAACTCTACATCTTATAATAGAGTTAGATATAAAATAACTATTAAATTATACTTTTAGCACTAAACAAATAAATTTTCAATAAGAGAAATGGATTAGTAAATAATTTATTTACAAGAAATAATACTAAAGTTATCTAATAAAAAATCTCATACATAAATTATTTATCGTAAAAATCTATCTACTTAAAATATTTTAAAATATGCTCTTTGTAGAAATATATGTTAAAAATAATGTATACTTGCTATAATTTTTATTTTCAAAGCGCAAGGGACCCAGAGCTGGATAGTAATTTTGTTCTTGTCAAATCAGCTAACATTATGGAAAGTAATCAAGAGGAATTTATCTATTCCTTTTTTCTCGTAATTTAATTATGATTTTGAGTAGATGTTCAAATAATTGGGGTGAATTTTGTCGTACACGCTGACAATAAGGAAAAATACGACGAATGAAAAACACAATTTTAGTTTAACACGTTATTTCTGCAATTTCCGACGACTTCTGAATTATTGTTACCACTCATGTTCCTTGGAATACGACATCGAATTTGTATGACCCATGAGATGGAATAATAAGGTTCATTAATTAATTGTTTTTAACAGAGTATTTCAAAGTTCAGACCAACTGCCGATATTATAGTAATCTTTTGTCAATTTTGAATATATTCTACATGAGTTGGTGTTTTGGGTAACATCTTCAATGATATTTTACTATTTAGATTTCAAATTTTAAATTTTATATTAAAATTTTTTCTTCTATTTTTAAAAAATATAAATTTTAAAAGTTTGTAACTTTCTCATTT
>JAINRH010000069.1:0-26263 GCA_025413025.1 Ficus hispida
TTTTTGCCAATGAATGGGAAATCGACGTTTCTTTTTCATAAAATGCTTCAAATGGAACCATACCAATTGAGGCGTGATAACTATTCTCATAAGGAACTTGATCAAAGGTAGCTTCTGATCCCAGCTTCCTATGAAATCCAAAACATATGATCTTAACATATCTTCCAGTGTTGGATGGTTTGTTCCGATTGAACATCCATTTGGGTGAAAAGCTGTACTAAACTTTAATTTCGACCCATTGCGTGTGAACACTCGACCCATTTGAGAGTTCAAACATCCACCACAATCGAAATGATCGATTTTTGGCACTTCATATAACCTAACAATCTGAAATACAAAATTCCGGTAAGCCTTTCTGCCGAAAAAGTGCTTCTTGATGGCAATAAAGTGGGCTGATTTGGTTATTCTATCGATAATAACCAAATCGTATCCTTCCACTTACAACTCTGAGCAATCATACTACTAAATCCATCGTTGTTTGTTCCCATTCCCATTATGGGAGCTCAATTTTCTGAATGTCTCCACCTAGATGGCGGTATTTAGCCTTAACTTTCTGACAAGTTAGGCATCTTGTCACGAATTTGTGGTCTCATTCTTCATATTGCCACCCAAATTCTCCTTAATATCCTTGTACATCTTGGAAACTCCGGATGTACTGTGTATGGCATTAAATGCACTTTCAACATAATCCATTTCTTAAGGAATTCAAAGTTAAGAACACAAATCCCTTCTTTGAAATAAATTACCTCATAACTTAGAGGTCTTAAATTCCTTATTCTTTTCATCGAAAGTTGTGTCTTTTGCAAAAGGATTCTTTCCTTGATGCAACTTAATGGATTCTAGGAGTTCAGCCGGGGCCATGCGATAAGGCACTTTGGATACCGGGGTAGCTCCGGGCAATAAGTCTATCTCAAAAGAAATTTCCCGCTCGGGAGGAAGTTCAGGCAATTCTTTTGGAAAGACATCCACATATTCCCTGATAATGGGAACATCTTCCGGCTTCAGTTCCACCTCTTTCTCCTTGTCCATCATGTTGGCTAAGTATCCTTGCATCCGTAGCCAACATTTTCCACGCGTTCAGTGCCGATACTAACCTACTTGAGGAGTTACGGACTGCCGTAAAAATTGAATTCCTCCTCATCATGCAAACTAAACATAACACAACGCTTGCGACCATTTATCTTAGCGTTGTACTTGCCTAGGAAATCCTTCTTAGAATCACATAAAAATCTTGAAGCTTGCTCGCAACGAGATCCACATACAAATTTTCTGTTACAAATGACTATTGAAGCACTTCATATTCAATAGTCATACAGAAAATTTTCTTACAATCGAAGAAATATTCTTATAAATTACTTTAAACTACTAACTCCTAATCCTAATTTCTGGGCAACTCTATCGATACAATGGAATGAGTAGCACCAGAATCAAAAACGTGATAGCTTATGAGCGGTGTAAAAAAAAAAAATAAAAATCTAATTTGTTACTACGTGAGAAGTTCCAGCTCGGCATCCCCTTTTGTGTAGGCGTAAATCCTAGCTTGGGGTTCAGGAGCCTCTATCCTCCTTGGTTCGTACGAAGTGTCCTCGATTTTGACTGGCATTGCATGCAGTTGACTGCTCGCATTCCTTTGCAGATACTGGGGTTCTGGTTCTGATTCTGGTTGTTGAGGTTACAATTCCTCGCATAATGACCTTCCTTGCCACAAAGGTAGCAAGCATTGGTCCCCAATCTACATATTCCCAGGTGCTTCTTCCCGCATTGAGCGCACACTGGGAAATTATTATTATTACCCTCATTCCTCGGTTACTGCTCTTCTGAGGGTAATTTCTTTGCTGCCCTGGCCAGCAGCATTTCCCTTCTCTTGTTCTTTCCAAACTGCTTAGCATGCTGGGCGCATTACTCGTCTGGCCCCTTGCATATGCGTCCTGATTCTGCCTAGGCTGCAGTTGCTTCTCCGTAGCCTTCTCCTCTTTCTTAGCCTTAAATATCTGCGCCCTCGCCTCCTTATCTTGATTAATCCAATACTCAGCCCTAATTGCCCGACTAATGCAGTCAGACACTAGGGTAGGAGGGCTGCTTCCCGCACTCACTTGTTTAGCTATATCCGTCCGAAACATCTTCATCATTCGCCTTACTTTTTCTGTTTCGGTCGGTATGAGTTCAGGACATAGGCGGCCTAGCTGTTCAAACTTCTTAACAGCTTCCATAACTGACATCGATCCTTGCTTTAGACTATTAAACTCGTCCTGCTGTGCGGCAAGGATCTCCCGGTTGTAGTACATCGCCTTGAACTCAACTACAAAATCCTGCCAACTCATGGCCGCAACATTCCTACGCATTTGCACTGTTATCCACCAATGCCTAGCATCCTTTTTCAGTGCAAATGATGCACAGAGCACTTTCTCCTGCTCGGTGAGTCCCATGAAATCCAAGATAACTTGGATGTCCATAAGCCAGTTATCAGCTTCTATTGGGTCCGTAAGACCCTCGAACTCAGGCGCTTTCATCCGCCTGAACGCTTATACAGTAAATCTTCCCGAACTACTGGTGGGTTGCTGCATCCCTAAGGGTGCTAAGGAACTCCGAAATTCCGCGGAACCTCCTGACGAACCTCCGGTACTTGGGGCACTACCGGGGGTGCAGGGTTATCCTGAGGTGGAATTTCGTTCGCGTTAGGCATCTGGTTCAATCGGCCTATCTGCTCACGTAGCCGATTTGTTTCTTGTTGTTGTTGTAGCAATTGCTGTTGCAACGTGGCTACAACGTTCGCGAGATCTGGCTCTTGCGCGTTCTGGTTAGCTTGCTTTCGCGTACGCACCATCTTATCACTCCTAATACATTTCAAGAAAAGATTTGTTATTCTCCGAAAATCTTTCCTTTCATTTATTTCTATAAAAACACATCATCATATCATACTTAATCTATCATATAGAAATCCTTCGGGATTTCTTCATAGCATATCATAAAACATTATGCAGAAACCTTCATGATTTCTTCATAACGTATCATTTCATAAACTTATCATAGAAACTTTTTATCATGACATCATAATCATCATGATACTCATTTCATATAAAATATATCGTTTTATACATTTTTTAAAAAAATACATCATTTTTACTATATACACAGTCAAAATAGGATGGAAGTGTCTACCACTTAACCATCATTCCTATCCTATATACAACCCTAACGTCAAAAGAACAAAAAGTCGGAGTTAGTTCTAAAACTATCTACTCGGTCATCGCGTCGGAAAATACATCTCGATCCTCGTCGTCGAATAGCATTTCCTCCGGATCTTCCTCCTGCTCCTCGGGATCATCTAACTCCTCTTCTATATCCTCAAAATCATCCCATTCTTCCCACACTTCTTGTTCCTCATCATCACTCTCAATGAGGATTACTGGAGGATCTTCGGCATTGTCCCCTGGGTTATCCGGAGCCTCCGCAGGATCCATACCATCATCATCCGGTCCTGCTCCGCCTCTTGCGGAGGTATCTGCTGAAGTGGGACCGCCGGAATTGGATCCTCAGGCATAGCGGAACTTCCTCAAAAACGGTCTCTGGAATGCCGGCGTCGTCGACCGGATCGACATGGTAAACATCCACTGGGTTGGCATCTTGTACCATATATGCTATTACCCCAGCCTCTATAATAGCATCTATCATGTCCTCCAAGGATATTCCCACAACCGGAGCGGAGACATAAAACTTAACTGCCGGAGGTAGTCCGTCCCTGATAAGCTGTAACGCTCGCCACTGTGGATCCACGAGCTCCTGGGGTATATAGGGCAACATTGCCTCGCGGAACCTACGGCAATAGTGGCCCATGGTCTCATCCGGATAAGCATGCCATTCTGCGGCGAAGTTGAGATATCGCCTCCTATTCATGTCGCCGTAAATAGCCGGGTCGTGGTACGGCGCATTAGCCCCCTCATCAGGTGGAGGTCCGTATCGTGCTATCATACGGGCACGGAAATCTGCCCATGGTGTCCCGTGAATAGCCAGATCCCCCTGCGCCATCCACCAGGCTCTAACCTCTCCCATCAAACATCTACTTGCTAATAAAACCTGAAGATGGGCTTCGATATGGCATACCCTAAAAATCACCTCCATATCGAAAAACCATCCTGTTAGCGATATCGTCTGCTGAGTCCCATCAAAAATATAGGGCTTCATCTTGTGGAATGCCGTAGCGGCATCTCGATCCTCATCCATACTCGTATCTCGATAATCGAATCTATCAATTTACGAGCGCATAATAATTACTTATCTATGTACTAAAAAAATAACTCTTACTTACAATGACGGTGGCGCTGGCAGGCAGACTGTGAAACTGGAAGGCAGGATCCCGCTCTGATACCAACTCTGTCACGACCCGCCCTTACGTAGGCCGTTACAGTTACTTATCTTACATATTAACTCAACATACTATAACGACCCGTTCTTATGTAGGCCGTTACCATATTTATCATACATACTAGAATAACATACATACTTACTTATGCGGAAATAACGTACATATTTTTTTTTCTTTTTTCTTTTCTTTTTAAAACCATTTGAGTAAAAACTTTACTACTTACTTATTTACAACATACACAATACTTATTTAGTATTTACTTTTCAAAACTATAGTGACGTAAAATAACTTGTACTTAACTAATATTTACTTATCAAAAGTATCGTAATCTTAAAATAACTTTGTACTAAACAACGCATGTACATATATATTTCAAAACGCGTAGCAGTCTCCATTCCCACGTTTCACAGACAGCCCTGCCAAGCTTCCCCGTCTTGTACCAAGAATTGCCAGTAGGAAGCTTACCTACAGCATAAACGTAAGTTGTGAGCTTTCGCTCAGCAAGTACAACCTTGAACCCGCAAAAACAACTTAATAATGCAATGCATGAACCAATTATGCTTTCATTTTTGCTTTCATAATTTTGGGCCCCTTATAAGTGTACGTACCGTGGCGCGCAGTCATGGAGTGGTTGGGGCGGCCAGCCCAGTCCAACTCAAACCATGAACCAAACCTGACCTAGAGCAGGTCGGTACGACACACCATACTTGAAAACCTTTTCTTAAAACATTTCTTTCTTAAAAACATAATCTTCTTCTTACCATATGATTTATTATTTATGAACATGCCTCATGATGTCACAATAATAAACATACATCGTACATAACACATAAATGCATGATATTTTAAAAACATGCAAGGTTATAAAACCAATTGCCTATGCTGTAGGCGGAGTTGTACTTACCGGTTTTGCTATATCCTGGGACTTATCATTCCGATAGGTTACCTCAAAAGGTTCCCTTCCTGTTTTCAAAAAGGGAAGGTAAGAATCATCCTATCTTACCTTAACTTATTTCATTAAATGTTGGTACCCTAACCAACATTTATCTGTGACCCTAGACATATGTCCCCCTCATATGCTTAACAATATTCTTGTTGGTTACTAAGTGTAATCCTAGGGCATAAGCCCTAATGGTAATCAAACAGTATCCTGTTTGATTACTTAATTAACTTTGGGCTTAAGGCTCAATGATCTTGGTATGGGCACCCTATTAGGTTACCATAAATAACCTTAGACCTAGGCCCATATTGGGTGAAATTTTAAAAAGCCTGTTGGGCTTATAAGGCCCAACAATTAAGGTGGTATCCTTTAAGGTTACCTTACATAAATCTTGGACTCAAGGCCCAACATACAACCTTTGGTTCTTAAATAACTATGCCCAATTAAATTTAGGTAACCTATGTGGTTATAATAGGTTACCAATTGGCTTACTTTGCTTAATTTGCTTAATTAATTTATTTCTTACTAAACTGAGTTTAATTAATCATTTGGAACTGCTTTTAAATAAAACTGTGTTGGTTTTGCAGAAATTTGGTAAAAACAGTTAATTTGGCAGTGCATGTGTAGGAATTTCCTGTGCATGCATTGTTTCAAATTTCTGAATCAGAGCTTGCTCTACTGATTCAGTTTTACTTTAAAATCTGTTTGGATTTTGGAAAACTTTTCTTCATAAAAGTTTTAGATACTGAAAAACTCTACAACTTTTATGTTTGACAAAAACCCAGTTCTGAACTTAACTTATACTTTTTCCTTGTTGAAGATGCCTGGCCGTGCATATAGGTCTGGGCAGTCTGGGCACGGGTTTTGGTAAAAACGAAGCCTTTGGAGCCTTATTTTCAAAAACTGTTTGCATTGCCCCCTATAATTTTCAATTTCCTACAACTTTTCAGTTTTGAGTTTTCTCAAATTCGGCCTCTAAAGGCCTCAAAATACCGTTTCCTATTCACTGCCCAGTTTTCACCCGAACTGGCAGTTTTTGGTTTCGGTTCGCTCTCACGTAATTTTACGCACACCCTACCTCAAACGGTCTCAGCCGTGAGCCTACGTCAAGCATGCAGTGCGTAATCTAACGTTC
This sequence comes from Ficus hispida, assembly GCA_025413025.1. Taxonomy (NCBI): domain Eukaryota; kingdom Viridiplantae; phylum Streptophyta; class Magnoliopsida; order Rosales; family Moraceae; genus Ficus; species Ficus hispida. The sequence continues at coordinate 6,439 of JAINRH010000069.1, forward strand.
TCACATCCGTTCATTCAATCTCATACATATAATTAATTAATTTTTTTAATCAAACCCATTTGGTGAAGTTCACCAAACTTGGGTTTTCTAAGTTTCTATAGGGTTTTCTTGAACCCTAGTTGAGCATACCATCATTCAATACCATAATCAGCCATTAAACACAGAACATAAGCCTATGGGGACATACATCAAACACCTAATGGTCACATATAGCATCTACTTAATTTCTAAAGCACACATTACCAATCATGCACCAAATTGAAGCATAAACATGCTAGACATAAATCAAGCACATTCTAGGCAACTTAAGCAATAAAAGGACATAATTAAATGAGCTTAAGCTCTTACAAACTTGCTGGAAAATACACTTAAATGGCTGAAAACAGAATTTAGAGGCTTTAGGAGGTTGAGAAATTACCTCCAAACCGAAGAGGACTTGCTAGTTTGTGTTCCGAAAAATGGTTTCCTAGCTGTCCCTCACCAAAATTTCTGATCACCACTCAAGGTTTTTGCTGTCTTTTGGGTTCAGCTTGGGCAGAGAAAGGGAGAGAGAAAATGACAAGAGTTTGGGTGGGTTTTTGGAATAAAATGCCTAAAAAATTTTCCACCAAAGACACCTATTTATAGGTGTAAAATAATTTTGTTTCTAGAATTATTTTTAATCCTTAAATTGCTCACTAAACCCTTAAAAAATTTTATTTGCCCACAAGCCCTCCATAGGTGGCCGGCCATTAGTGGAAGGAAAGTTCATGAGTGTTCTTGGATTTCTTTCCAACTTTTTCAAAAATCAAAATAATACATAATTATCCTTTGATTAGGTGGCATTCACCTAAGGCTCCATTTGGCTTTAAAACTTAAAAACAGTCTCTTTTCATACTAATACATATATAACAAATACTGTTTTTCAATAAAAATAATATTGTCTACTAAACTGCAGTCCAAAATTTATCTGCATAAAAATGGACTGTGTTTAGGTTTTTCTTATAACTTAAAGCTCATTAGTCCTTATTGTCCTAAATATTGTGCTTGATTTTTCTAACATACTTCCGTACCTTAAACTTACTTATCTGTCTGAAATGACGGTTTTTCGCAGTATAATTTCTATACTGCCTGTTATACAACAGTACCATCAAGCTTTGACTTTTTGGTTAAACTTTGACTATGTTGGTCAAACGTTGACCAACATAAAATCATAAATTTCTATCGTAGGTCAGATCATTCTGGCCAATACTTTGACCGGAATTCATTCAAACATAATTCCTAATTCTGATTAGGCAAAACATATACTAACACATAATACAAACTTTGATTCCTTGAGAAACAAGAAAATCATAATTTGTAAGAAAGTCAGTCATCACATCAAGTCTGTTTGAACCTCTACCTGTTCTTGACTGAGAACATGTGAAGGATCTGGCACATACTTCTTGAGCATTGATACATGGAAGATATTATGCATAGATGCTAACTCTGGCGGCAGGGCAAGCTTGTATGCTACTTTTCCAACCCTCTCTAGGATTTCAAAAGGTCCAGTATACCTTGGACTAAGCTTCCCTTTCTTTCCAAATCACATTACTCCCTTCATAGGAGCTATCTTGATAAAAACTGCATCTCCAGTCTGAAATTCCAAAGGCCTTCTTCGCTTGTCAGCATAGCTTTTCTGACGACTGAAAGCTATGTCGAGCCTTTGCTTAATTTTCTTGATATCTTCAGAAGTCTTTTGATGAAATCTGTAGTCTGAAGCTGCTTTTGTCCAACTTCTTGCCAGTGAATAGGGGATCGACATTTTCTTCCATATAGTGCTTCGAACGGAGCCATACCAATTGAAGCATGATAGCTGTTGTTGTAAGAAAATTCGATCAAAGACAGCTTCTGATCCCAGTTTCCTTGAAAATCCAGAACGCAAGATCTCAGCATATCTTCTAGTGTCTGGATAGTCCGTTCTGACTGGCTGTCGGTTTGGGGATGAAATGCCGTGCTGAACTTCAGTTTTGACCCCATAGCAGTGTGTACGCTTGTCCAAAATCGGGAAGTGAAACGTCCGTCTCGATCTGAGATGATCGATTTTGGTACTCCATGTAGTCGAACAACCTGGGATACAAAGACGTCGGCCAATTTCTCCACTGAATAAGTGGCTTTGATAGCGATGAAGTGGGCAGATTTGGTTAATCGATCAACAATAACCCAAATCGTGTCATTCCCACTTGAAGTTCTGGGCAGTCCCACGACAAAATCCATGGTAATTTGTTCCCATTTCCATTCGGGAAGCTCTATTTTCTGCAATTCTCCACCAGGATGTCGATGTTCTGTCTTAACCTTTTGACAAGTTAAACACTTTGACACGTACTTCGCTATCTGATTCTTCATGTTTGGCCACCAATAGTTTTCTCGGAGATCTTTATACATCTTGGAGGCTCCTGGATGTACTGAATACGGTGTCATGTGAGCCTCTGCCAGTATTTGATCCTTTAAAAACTTGAAGTTAGGAACGCAAATTCTCTCTTGAAGTAGATCATGCCATCTGCAGAGGTTCTAAACTCCTTATTTCTTTCGCCGAAGAGTTGTGCCTTGATCAACAAAGGATCCTTTCCTTGAAGGTTCTTGATGGACTCCATTAAATTTGACTGGAGGGTTAAAGCGGATAACTTTCCCGTTATCATCCTTAGGTTGAAATCGGAGATTTCCTTTTGAAGCGGCTTGGGCAGCAGTACTAAGGACATCAACATGCCCGATGGCTTCCTGCTTAAGGCATCTGCTACTTTGTTTGCCTTGCCAGGATGGTAAAGGATCTCACAGTCGTAGTCCTTTACGAGTTCAAGCCATCTTCGCTGCCTCATGTTGAGCTCCTTCTGGGTAAAGATGTATTTGAGACTTTGATGATCTGTGAAAATCTCACATCTATTCCCATACAGGTAGTGCCTCCAAATCTTCAATGCGAACACCACCGCAGCGAGCTCTAGATCGTGCGTCGGGTAATTCTTCTCGTGATCCTTCAGTTGTCGGGAAGCATACGCGACCACTTTGCCTTGCTGCATTAGGATGCTCCTAGACCCGTCTTAGAAGCGTCGCTGTAGATCACGAAATTTCCTGCTTCGACTTCTGGAATAATCAAAACAGGCGCACTTGTCAGCTTCTTCTTGAGCTCTTGGAAATTCTTCTCGCATTTGGACGTCCATTCGTACTTCTCCCTTTGCGTGTAAGGGCCGTAAGAGGGGCTGCTATCTTAGAAATTCCCTCAACGAAGCGGCGATAATAACCGGCTAATCCGAGGAAACTCCTTATTTCCGTTACGCTCTTAGGCCTTGGCCATAATCTAACTGCTTCCACTTTAGCTGGGTCCACAGAAATCCCTTCTTGTGACACCACGTGGCCTAAGAAATGCACCTTGTCCAACCAAAATTCACATTTAGTGAACTTTGCGTAGAGCTGATGTCGTCACAACATTTCCATCACCATTCTTAGATGCTGCATATGCTCTTCCTGGGACCTTGAATAGATCAGGATATCGTCGATGAAGACAATAACAAACATGTCCAGATATTCCTTGAACACTCGGTTCATCAGGTCCATGAAAGCAGCTGGTGCATTGGTTAGCCCAAAAGGCATAACCAAAAATTCATAATGTCCGTAGCGTGTCCGAACAACCGTCTTGGAGATATCTGAATCTTTGATTCTGAGCTGATGATAGCCAGATCGTAGATCGACTTTCGAAAACACCTTTGCTCCTCTGAGTTGATCGAACAGATCGTCAATCCTTGGAAAAGGATACTTATTTTTATGGTGATCTTGTTCAGCTCGCGGTAATCGATGCACATACGTAAAGATCCATCTTTCTTTTTCACGAATAGCACAGGTGCTCCCCACGGAGAGTAACTCTGTCGGATGAATCCTTTATCTAGCAGTTCTTGCAGTTGTACTTGGAGTTCCCTAAGTTCAGCAGGTGCCATACGGTAAGGCGCCTTCGATATTGGAGCAGCTCCGGGCATTAGCTCAATTTCAAATGAAATTTCGCGTTCCGGTGGAAGCCCTGGTAGCTCTTCCGGGAATATATCCACATACTCCCTGATAACAAGTACATCTTCCGGTGTTAGCTTCATTTCGTGCTCTTTGTCCACCATGTTAGCTAAATACCCTTGACAGCCATTAGCTAACATCTTCCAAGCTTTCATAGCCGAAACCAATCTGGTTGTTGAGTTCCGAGCTTGTCCGTGGAAACTGAACTCTTCCTCGCCATAAGTGTTGAAAATCACACAACGCTTTCGACAGTCGATCTTAGCGTTGTACTTACTAAGGAAATCCATACCTAAGATCACATCGAAATCCTGTAGCATGATTGCGATGAGATCTACATACAGTTCTCTGCCACAGATAATCACGGAGGTATTTGTAACCAAAAATTGGACCACAAAACTTCTCCGGATGGCAAGGAGGTCTTAAAAGGTTGACTTAATCTATCCACACCTCTTCTAACTTCTGGGCGAACTCCAATGATATAAATGAATGAGTGGCACCAGAATCAAACAGGGCAATTGCTTCATAAGTGGTGATAGAGATCTGACCTGTCACCACATGTGAAGTGCTTGTTCCGCATCACCCCTTGTGTAGGCGTAGATTCGAGCTTGAGGCTCAGGAGCTTCCAATCTTCCTTGGACAATGGAAGGTCCTTCTAGTCTGGCCTGGGCCGCATGAAGCTGACTGCTTGTGTTCCTGTTCTGGTGCGGAGGGTTCTGGCCTTGATTGTTCATGTTGCAATTTTTCGCAAAATGTCCCTCCTTTCCGCATAGATAGCACGCGTTGGTCCCCATTCTGCAGACGCCCGGATGTTTTCTCCCGCACTTTGTACATACCGGGTAGTCAGAGTTATTACCCTCATTTCCCCTGTTGTTCTTCTTTTGAGGGAAATTTTGTTGCTGGCCCTGTCCCGAGAAATTTCCTTTCCTCTTGTTCCTCCCAAACTGTTTGGAACTTTGAGCAGGTTTATTATTCTGGCCTTTCTGATTCATCTCCACACTCTGACGGGGCTGTGTCTGCTTAACAACGGCCTTTTCCTCCTTCTTGGCTTTGAAAAACTGCGCCCTTGCTTCCCTGTCCTGGTTGATCCAATATTCTGCCCTTATCGCTCTGCTCACGCAGTCGGATACCAGGGTAGGTGGGCTGCTTCCGGCACTAACTTGCTTGGCTATGTCTGTCCGGAACATCTTCATCATTCTCCGGACTTTTTCAGTTTCGCTCGGTACCAGCTCCGGGCACAAGCGTGCTAACTGTTCAACTTCTTAACGGCTTCCATCACCGTCATAGACCCTGCTTAAAGCTGGTGAATTCGTCCTGTTGAGTGGCAAGGATTTCTCTGTTGTAGTACATACTACGAAACTCAGCCACAAAATCCTGCCAACTCATTGCCATGACATTTCGACGCATCTGAACGGTTATCCACCAGTGTCTCGCGTCCTTCTTAAGGGCAAACGAGGCACATAGAACCTTTTCCTGTTCGGTGAGCCACATAAAGTCCAGGATAACTTGGATGTCTATCAACCAGTTGTCTGCGGCTATTGGGTCTGTCGTTCCCTCAAATTCGGGCGCTTTCATCCGCCTAAATCTCTCATACAACAAGTCTTCTCTTGCCGGAGGTGGATCTGCCGGTACCCCAGCAGGTGCTATTGGTACCTCAGCATATTGCGGAAAATTGGGCACTGGAGGTGCCATTGGAGCTGCTTGGTCCGCGGGTAAGGGAACCTCATTGACCTGGGGTCTTCGATTTAGCTGATCCAGTTGTTCTCTCAGCTGGTTTGTCTCTTGTTGTTGCTCTAGCAACTGCCGTTGTAAATTGGCTACAACGGTCGCTAGATCCGGCGCAGGTGGATTAACTGGTGCAGCCTTGCGCGTACGAACCATCTTAATCTTCCTATTTAAATCATAAGAAAAGATATTATTAACTATTAATATCCTTTCTTTGCATTCATATCTTAACATATTGTAACAATATGCATTATGTCACAATATTGTCATACCATAATATTATATACTTATCATATCATATCATAAACATTCATCACATTCATATCATATCATTCATAATTGAGATTCCATACATTCACATTCAACTGTCTTTTTATATATATACAAAAAGTACATCATATTTACTTTACTTATAATTACATTTTCTTACATCATATATACATCGTCAAAATTCAAGATGGAAGTGTCTACCACTTTACCATCATACATAGGTACAAGCCTATTGTCAAAAATAATAAGCTGGTACATATAGTTTCAAAAATAAAAACATACATATTCGGTCTAGTGATCTAAACCTAATCTAACTCCGCTACTGTAACAACCGAAACATCGGAGCCATCATCTTCATCATCGTCTGGGATCTCCTCGGGGTCCTCCTCGAAATCGTCGCCTTCATCGAGCCATCCTCCGAATCCTGGCTCGTGATTAGGCTCCTCCTCATCATCCTCGTCATCGCTAGATATAACGATGATCGGAGGGTCCTCGGGAGCATCCATATCCTCATCGGCATCATACCCATCATCATCGGCCTCCTGTACCGGGTCACGGGTATCGGGTCCTCCGGGTGGCTGGGCCGGGCTCATATACTGGCTCTGGCTCGTATGCTGGCTCGGGCTCATAAACCGGCTCGGGCATATCAGCGTCGTCGTCTGGTATCTCAGGCTCCACTACATAGGCATCGGCCTGTAGATCCTGTGCGATGACCTCCGCAGCTAAAATGTACCCGATCATATGGGCCACTGTCATAATCTGCGTCGGTATGGGCGTGTGCTGACGGATCTGTGCAGGTAGTCCATTCCGCAGGATCGCTAGAGACTGTAATCCTAGGTTTGGTATGTCCATGGGGATGTGAGGCAACATAGCCTGCTGGAACCTCCGACAGTAATGGTCCATCGGCTCGTGGGGGTACGCTCGCCAGTTATCGGCCATAATGTAGTACCGCTCGTGCTGCATATCCGATAAATATCGGGATCTCGATAGTGCTCATCTGCCCCATCATCCAGCACTGGTCCGTAGCGGGTAGTCATACAGACACGAAAATGTGCCCACGTACGGTCTGGAAAGTCCCCTCGCCGATCGTCATCCACCACAGTCGCGCGTCAGCTACCAGGCATCGACTAGCCAGCGAGACGTGCAGATGTGCCTCTACGTGGCAAAGGTGGAAAATCATCTCCAGATCGTATAGCCAGGCTGATAAAGCTACCGTTCGGGTTGTGCCGTCAAATAGCAGGGGCCGTGACTCGTAGAACGCTGAAACCGCGCGTCGGTCCTCCTCTACGGGTGCCGGGTCCATAATCGTAAATCTAATCATACATAATCGCATAATACATATTAACATATGAAAATAAATTATAACTTACAATGATGGCGGCGATGGCAGGCTGACTGTGAAATTTAGTCGCAGGGAACCGCTCTGATACCAACTCTGTAACGACCCGCCTAACACAGGCCGTTACCGTACATACATACATACGTACTTACATGCATACATACTTATACGTAAAATAGCGGAATAAATTTTTTTTTTTATAAGCCATATAAACATATTTGCACATACGTAAATAATTATACTGATTAATTAAAACGTTGTGCAGGCATAAATAAAGCTTATAAAATAATCACATAATTAAACAAAACGCATGGCGGCATTGTTCCCACATTTCACAGTTCAGCACACCTCGCCCTCCATCTTGCATCAGGGTTGCTACTAGGCTGCTTACCTACAGCATAGACGTAAGACAATGAGCTAACGCTCAGCAAGTACAACTATTAAATACCGCAATAACATAAACACAACACGATCTAACCTAACATAACATTTCATTATCATGACTTATCATAACATATCATGACTTATCATAACATATGCATGATCGTTTATGCTTTCTTATATCATCATATCTTTCTTTCTTAACTTATCTTTACTTATGGGCCCCGTAACATGAGTGTTCGTACCGGGCGCGCTCTATGGGCTTACTCTTGCCATAGCTCAACCCGACCTGACGCGGGTCGGTACGACACAGGCAATTGCTTGCCATCATAGCTTAATCTTTCTTTTGTTAATTAGTGAACATGCATCGTGATGTTTCACTCAATTAATCTTAACATATCTTAACCCTAATCATGCTCCTATAAATCATAGCATACTTGACATTTCATACATCATGACATACATTCATAAAAATCATAGCACTTATCATTCATATAAAATCATAACATTCCTAGGATATTCTATAGCACTTAGCATGTAACATTCATAAATAGCAACATACTTAGGCAAGTATTCACAACAAGCCTATGCTGTAGGCGGAGTTGTACTTACCTTGTTTGTAAAAGCTGTGTCCAATGTGGAGTTAAATTCCGCTGGGACACTTCCGCGTATAACGTTCTGAGATAAAATAAAAGTAAGGGTTAGAACTGTTGGTAGTATAACCAACATTCTTTCATAACCTTAGTTATAAGCCCTTACTTATTTTTACGTTATCCTAATTGGTTACTTTGGTAACCCTAATCGGTTTGTTTTTAACTTTGGTTTTAAAATCTTATTCTTAGAAAAGAAAACCCTAATTTTTGGTATAAAAATCCTTTTTGTTTAACTTTAAAACTGAAAATCTTAAACTGAGACTTATAAAATTATTGACTATTAGAAACTGCCTTTGGAACAGTTTCACAATGTCAATTTGCAGTGAAATTGTGGAATTACACTTTTTCTGTGTTAATTTATAAATCCTGTACAGAGTTTTCCATAATTCCTGTACAGTTTTCCGAAATCCATTTTCATCTTAAAATCAAGACTGATTCTGAAAAACTTTTCTTCACGAAAGTTTTAGAATTGAAAATTCTACAACTTTCGTGTTTTGGATAAAACCCATTCGGACGTTTTCGTGATCAAAAACCCTGTGGAACTAGTCCTGGCCGTGCACGGGTCCTGGGCACTTTAGGCACGGGTTTTGGTAAAAACCGAGGCCATTGGAGCCTCATTTTACAAAACTGTCCGCGCTTTCTCTAGAAAAAACTCTACTTAAAAACTTTCATGTTTTGAGTTTCCCCTGTTTCGGCCTCTAGAGGCCTCAAAAACTGTTTTCCCCGAAACTGGCCAATTTCTACCCGAGTTGGCAGTTTTCGGTTTAAAATTTCGTTTGCGTCCTAAAACGTCCACCCTACCTCAACCGAACTCAGCGGGAGCCTAAATCAGACATGCATACGTTTCTAATGTTCGGATTTCAACATGCAAGCCAAATTGAACGTCATTCATAATCATACAAAAACCCTAAACATTCAATCAAACATCTAACATGCACATAATTGAACCACCAAACCTAAACCTAAACAAATCAAGCACATGCTATAATTATAAGCTAGGGCAGAACTTAAAGTGGGCTTATACCCTTACAAACCATGGCTAAATACATTTAAATTTCTCCATATGAAATTTAAATGAAAACTTGATTGGTTAAGGTTTTTACCTTACTCGGTTTGGCTTGGTGAGCTAGAGTTTCACCTTCCTTCTTCCTTCTCAAACCACCGGCTGTTTTGGTGATTGGCAAGTGCAAACTTGCTGCCTTTCTTGCCTTAAATCCAGTCACCAAATGGCACGAAATCTGGCTGCCTCCAACTCCAAAACCCGGTTTGGATCCAAGCTTGGTTCCTCCCCCTTAGAACCGGCCTTGCTAGGGAATATGGGCACTAAATTTTTTTCCAACTTTTTGCTTGGTTTCCCCCTTGAATCCGACCACCTCTAAGCCCTACACACTCTTGGTTTTGCAAAAATTTCTTGCCTTTCTCTTCCACTCTAGGTCCGGACTTTGTGGAGAAATTTTGCAAGAGTTTGGCTAACAATTCCAAATTGTGAACAATGCTCACCCCTATTTATAGAGGTTGAGAACTTCTTAAAATTGCACACTTAGTCCTAAAAAAAATCAGAATTTGGACTTTAGGGGGGGTATGTGGCCGGCCATTAGCATTGGTGGAAGACAACTAATTTTTTCCAATTTTCTTAAATCAACTTAATGATGTCAAAATTCAAAAGTTAATGAGGTAAGCAAGGCTTAAGCTTGTTTGGCTCTTTTTGCTGTTAAGCAGTCCATTTTTAAGTTGTCACAGGTATTTTCAATACTGGATTCACTTATGCACAGTATTGGTTTACCGAACTGCAGTCCAAAATTCATCCGTGTAAAAATGGACGGTATGAAATTTTTCTTATTTCTTAAAACCCTTTTTGCCCTATACTTCAACTTAATGTGCTTGATTTTCTAGAGTGGTTCTTAAATTTTAAACATAACTTTTTATTTGTAAAAACACGGTTTTACCCGGTGTAATTTATACAGATAAATATTTAAACATACAGTCATTTCTTGAACCTTTCGGGTCAACCATCGACTTTCTTGTCAATTAGTGACCTTCTTGTCAAGTTTTGACTTTCTTGGTCAACAGTTGACTTTTTGGTCAACCGTGACGTTTTTGGTCAAACTTTGACCATTTTACAAAATTTCATGATTTTGTTCCTTATTACCTAAAAGGTCGTTTTCTTAATTACATAATCATTTTTGAGTCTTATAAAGCCATAAAACTCACAAAACATAATTAAAAACCCTTAATGTAAATTTTATACATAGAATCGTTCAGACATAAAAAATCAGGTATTACACGTCTTCCATGTATCAATGCTCAAGAAGTATGTGCCAGATCCTTCGCATGTTCTCAGTCAAGAACCGGTAGAGGTTCAAACAGACTTGACCTATGAAGAGAAGCCGGTACAAATCCTAGATCAAGAAGAGAAGGTTCTAAGAAATAAGACAATTCCCATGGTAAAGGTTTTATGGCGAAACCATAAAGTAGAAGAAGCCACTTGGGAATTAGAAAATGAAATGAGAAAGAACTACCCCGGCTTGTTCTAATTTTCGAGGACGAAAATCTTTAAGGAGGGTAGATTGTAATACCTGATTTTTATGTCTGAATGATTCTATGTATAAAATTTACATTGAACCGTAAAGGTATTTATGGAAAAAGCCCAGTTAAGGGTTTTTAATTATGTTTTATGAGTTTTATGGCTCTATAAGACTCAAAAATGATTATGTAATTAAGAAAACGACCTTTTAGGTAATAAGGAACAAAATCATGAAATTTTGCAAAATGGTCAAAGTTTGACAAAAAACGTCACGGTTGACCAAAAAGTCAACTGTTGACCAAGAAAGTCAAAACTTGACAAGAAGGTCACTAATTGACAAGAAAGTCGATGGTTGACCCGAAAAGTTCAAGAAATGACTGTATGTTTAAATATTTATCTATATAAATTACAAAGGGTAAAACCGTGTTTTTACAGATAAAAAGTTATGTTTAAGATTTAAGAACCACCCTAGAAAATCAAGCACATTAAGTTGAAGTATAGGGCAAAAAGGGTTTTAAGAAATAAGAAAAATTTCATACCGTCCATTTTTACACGGATGAATTTTGGACTGCAGTTTGGTAAACCAATACTGTGCATAAGTGAATCCAGTATTGAAAATACCTTTGATAACTTAAAAATGGACTGCTTAATAACAAAAAGAGCCAAACAAGCTTAAGCCTTGCTTACCTCATTAACTTTTGAATTTTGACATCATTAAGTTGATTTAAGAAAATTGGAAAAATTAGTTGTCTTCCACCAATGCTAATGGCCGGCCACATACACCCCCCTATAGTCCAAATTCTGATTTTTTTGAGGACTAAATTGTGCAATTTCAAGAAGTTCTCAACCTCTATAAATAGGGGTGAGCATTGTTCACAATTTGGAATTTTTAGCCAAACTCTTGCAAATTTTCTCCACAAAGTCCGGACCTAGAGTGGAAGAGAAAGGCAAGAAATTTTTGCAAAACCAAGAGTGTGTAGGGCTTAGTGGTGGTCGGATTCAAGGGGGAAACCAAGCAAAAAGTTGGAAAAAAATTTAGTGCCCATATTCCCTAGCAAGGCCGGTTCTAGGGGGGAGGAACCAAGCTTGGATCCAAACCGGGTTTTGGAGTTGGAGGCAGCCAGATTTCGTGCCATTTGGTGACTGGATTTAGGGCAAGAAAGGCAGCAAGTTTACACTTGCCAATCACCAAAACAGCCGGTGGTTTGAGAAGGAGGAAGGAAGGTGAAACCCTAGCTCACCAAGCCAAACCGAGTAAGGTAAAAACCCTAACCAATCAAGTTTTCATTTAAATTTCATATGGAGAAATTTAAATGTATTTAAGCCATGGTTTGTAAGGGTATAAGCCCACTTTTAAGTTCTGCCCTAGCTTGTAAATTATGAGCATGTGCTTGATTTGTTTAGGTTTAGGGTTTGGTGGTTCAATTATGTGCATGTTAGATGTTTGAATGAATGTTTAGGGTTTTTGTATGATTATGAATGACGTTCAATTTGGCTTGCATGTTGAAATCCGAACGTTAGAAACATTATGCATGTCTGATTTAGGCTCCTGCTGAGTTCGGTTGAGGTAGGGTGGACGTTTTAGGACGCAAACGAAATTTTAAACCGAAAACTGCCAACTCGGGTAGAAATTGGCCAGTTTCGGGGAAAACAGTTTTTGAGGCCTCTAGAGGCCGAAACAGGGGAAACTCAAAACATGAAAGTTTTTAAGTAGAGTTTTTCCTAGAGAACAACGTGGACAGTTTTGTAAAATGAGGCTCCAATGGCCTCGGTTTTTACCGAAACCAGTGCCTAAAGTGCCCAGGACCTGTGCACGGCCAGGACTAGTTCCACAGGGTTTTTGATCACGAAAACGTCCGAACTAGGTTTTATCCAAAACACGAAAGTTGTAGAACTTTTCAATGTCTAAAACTTTCGTGAAGACAAGTTTTTTAGAATCAGTCTTGATTTTAAGATGAAAATGGATTATGGAAAACTCTGTACAGGATTTATAAATTAACACAGAAAAAGTGTAATTCCACAATTTCACTGCAAATTGACATTGTGAAACTGTTCCAAAGGCAGTTTCTAATAGTCAATAATTTTATAAGTCTTAGTTTAAGATTTTCAGTTTTAAAGTTAAACAAAAAGGATTTTTATACCAAAAATTAGGGTTTTCTTTTCTAAGAATAAGATTTTAAAACCAAAGTTAAAAACAAACCGATTAGGGTTACCAAAGTAACCAATTAGGATAACGTAAAAATAAGTAAGGGCTTATAAGTAAGGTTATGAAAGAATGTTGATTATACTACCAACAGTTCTAACCCTTACTTTTATTTTATCTCAGAACGTTATACGCGGAAGTGTCCCAGCGGAATTTAACTCCACATTGGACACAGCTTTTACAAACAAGGTAAGTACAACTCCGCCTACAGCATAGGCTTGTTGTGAATACTTGCCTAAGTATGTCTGCTATTTATGAATGCTACATGCTATATGGTAAGTGCTATAGAATATCCTAGGAATGTTATGATTTTATATGAATGATAAGTGCTATGATTTTATGTTATGAATGTATGTCATGATGTATGAAATGTCAAGTATGCTATGATTTATAGGAGCATGATTAGGGTTAAGATATGTTAAGATTAATTGAGTGAAACATCACGATGCATGTTCACTAATTAACAAAAGAAAGATTAAGCTATGATGGTGTGACGCCCCGACTTCTCAAGCCGGGTCGACACCATACTTACTTGTACTTATCTTACTTGAAAATTTGAGAATAATTTTTTTTTTTTTAAACATATTTACATAAGTTATCTTGTAGAGAAAAACTTATCATGTATACATACTATAATGAAGATATCTTCTTAAGTCTTTAAACTTCATACATATTGCATAACATAATTTACTTTTGAGATTCAAAAGCGGTTGCGGAAAATTTTGCGTAGTGGTATCCCACACCGCACTTCACCCACCGCATCGTCCGCATAGCCCACCATTTAAGCTGCAGGCTTTTTACCTACAGTATGGAATACAAGAGTGAGCTTTCGCCCAGCAAGTACAAACATAATCTCACAAAACATTTAGAACATCTCAAAAACATGTCATTCATCATATAACATATGCATGAACCATTTATGATTGATTGAATGTCTTATGCTTTATTATAGACTCAATCCTTTAACTTATTATCTTGTCTCAACATGTGGGCCCATAGTGTACGTACCGAAAGCGCGCAGCCTCCAGATAAAGCTAGGGTTTGCAAGGCCCTAACAGTTCTGGGAATTATAACTTGACCCTTCTCGATCACGGAAGGTAAATGTCACAACTGAAACCTGTAGCCTCCTCGATCACGGGAGGTTAGTACGACACCTTTCTTGATTTATCTTACCATATGGTTTAACATTAGTAAACATGCTTCATGATGTCACTATGTTATATCATACTTAACACTTGCCATAACATAGCATTCTTGAAAAACATGTCATTTATGGCATTTTTGTAAACCATGACACTTTTGAAAACATGGCATTTATGGTATTTTTGTAAACCATGACACTTTTAAAAACATGGCATTCTTATCAACATGGCATAACATGTCATAGAATATATCATCGCATCGCATCACATATCATAGCATGTACACTTGAAAATATAGTGTAAATAGCATAGCATAACATAGCACATTTGAAAATAGTATTTACTATTTCCATACTGCAGGTGAGGTTCGATACTTGCCTGAGATACTATGTCTGGGGTTTCGTTGCTTTAACTCAGATTGCAACTGCAGGTTACCTCCTGCTATTAAAAAGAACATAGGATAAGGATCCTATAAAATATTGGTAACCTGTTCAATATTCTAATTATATGTCCCCCCCACACCGGTCTTGATCATTACTAGGTTACTAATCGTAACCCTAGAGTTTGTGATTAACCAAACTTGATCCATTACTTGTTAGGTTACTTGAGGTAACCTCGGGTATTAAACTCATGTATGTATGAATAGTATCAAGTTACTATTCCTATTATTGGGCCTAATCTTTAGTAACTCGGGTATCTTTCCCGGTTATCATCCGTTAACAACTTGTTACTACACTTTGGCTATTAAAATCCAATTTTGGAAAAATTTGCCAAAAATCTCTTTAAAATTTCGTGGTTTTCAAATTGTAACTTTATAAAAATCATTAAAGGCTGAAAACTGCCTTTGAAACAGTTTCCATAGTTAAAATAGGGTTGTTGGTGCGAAAATACAGTTTTTTTCTGTATTGTTTTAGAAAATCCTGTGCAGGAATTTCCTGTTCTTTGCACAGTCTTTAAAAATCCGTGTCAGTTTAAAGATCCAATTTGAATTTGAAAAAGTTGTCTTCACAAAAGTTTTAGCTCTCGAAAAATTCTAAAACTTTCGTGTTTTACGAAAAATTTAATTCGGATTCAAACATGTCCATATTACCGTTTGAACTCACCTGGCCGTGCATAAATCCTGGGCACGGTCAGGCTCGGGTTTTTGTAAAAACGAAGGCCTTTGGAGCCTTATTTTCAAAAACTATCTGCGTACTCCTCTAGGAAAATCCCTTCTGAACAACTTTTATGTTTTAAGTTTTGCCAAATTCGGCCTCTAAGGGCCTAAAAATCGCTTTTTCCCGAAAACTGACCAGTTTTTCCCGAAAACTGGCAGATTTGTTCTTAACTTGGTTTTACGTCCTATTACGTGCATACTACCTCAACCGAACACGCGGGAGCCTAGATAGCACACATGCAGCGTTTTCTAACATCCCACATGAACAATCATGCCACTCAAATGCACCCATGCAGACCAAAAACCGAACTGCCTAGCCTAGGTTTGCATGGTTCTAGGTTGTCTCACCATTCCATAATTGAAACTGACAACCTAGCATGTAATTCTAGAACCGGCTTACACATAAAACAGGGGACATACAATTCATCATCCATCTAATCATTCAAACAAGCATAAACATAACCAATCAAAGCCATTAAACCAAACCACCATTAATACCTAATCAAGCACAACCCTAAAATCCTAACTTTGGGCACAAAATAAATTGAGCTTATGCTCTTACAATTTCAACTTGAAATACATGCAAATTTCAAATTGAATGCTTAATTGAAAGAGATTAAGGTCTAGAATGGTTTACCTTGGTTTATCTCCGAAAATTGGCTAGGGTTTGGCTCACAAAATTTTCCTCCTAGGACACCACCCAAGGCCGGTTTTGTTGCACCAATTGGCACCAAAATTGGCTGATTCTTGGTGGCTGCTTGCACCTAAACTAAACACTCTCAAATCCAAATTTTATCACTCACTCACTCCCCCTTGGCAGCTGGCTGTTGGCCCCAAAAATGGGCACCAAAAATTTCGAAAACCTAACTTGAAGCCACTAGAGAAAAACCGACTACCCTAGCACTAAAACCCCTAAGTTTTCCGAATTTTTCTTTGCACTTTCTCACCCTTGGAAGTCCGGATTTCTTGAGAGAGAAAATGGAAGAGTTTGGCTAGTTTTCACCAATTTTTGGCTCAAAATCCGCCCACCCCCTTGGCCTATTTATAGGTGAAAAAAATGGGTTTCTTTGCAATTATTCTTGGTTCAACTTTGCTCAAAAATCCTTGGAATAAAAATAATTGCACAAAATTTTGCCAAAGAACCCTCCAAGTGGCCGGCCATCCTTGTGCTAGGTGTCATGGTGTGATTGTTTCCACCATTTATGATGTCATAAATCAAAAATGGGATGATGTCATAAATCCAAGGTGAGGTGATGTCATCTTAAAGCCTTGTTTGGCTTGTTCTTTAATGTAGTCCACTTTAAATCCAACACAGATATTTCTAATACTGTGTTCACTAATACACAGTACAATTTAATACTGTTATACCGAATTGCAGTCCAAAATTTATCTGTGTATAGTTGGACTGTATAAAGATTTTTCTTTTTATTTAAAGCTATTTGGCCTTTAATATCCTATTTTAGGTGCTTGATTTTTCTATGGTGGTTTTAAAACTTAATTTTGCTATCTTGTCTGTAAAGACAGTTTTCGCAGTATATTTCTCACACTAATTATCATATAACATTACCGTCTTAGGTTTGACCATTCTGGTCAACCTCTGACTTGTTCCGATCAAATTTTGACTATCATGAATTCATGAAATTTCGTCATACCTTTTTACTTAAAAGGCCTGTCATGAAGTCTCGTAATTAATTTACCGAGAACTCAATCATATACTGATAAAATCATGAATTTTGTATTAATATTCATAATTTTCATAAAATTGCACATAAACACATAATACGAACTATAAATTTCTTATTTACAAGAAAATTGTGAGTTCGTGAAAATTTCGATTATTACAATCTACCCTCCTTAAAGAATTTTCGTCCTCGAAAATCAGAACAATTCGGGGTAGCTTTTCTTCATCTCATCCTCGCGTTCCCAGGTTGCCTCCTCAATCTCATGATTTCGCCATAGGACCTTGACTAATGGTATAACCTTGTTCCTTAGCACCTTTTCTTCTCGTGCTAAGATTCGAACTGGTTTCTCCTCATAGGTCAGATCTTCGTGAACCTCAATTGGTTCGTGGTCCAATACATGGGATGGATCCGAGATGTACTTCTTTAGCATCGACACATGAAATACATTGTGTACATATGCTAATTCCTGGGGCAGAGCCAATTTATATGCCACGTTACCAATTCTTTCCAGTATTTCGAATGGCCCTATGTATCGTGGACTTAATTTCCCCTTCTTTCCGAATCTCATAACCCCTTTGAATGGAGCAACTTTGAGAAAGACCAAGTCTCCTACTTGGAATTCTAGAGGCCTTCTGCGTTTGTCGGCATAGCTCTTTTGTCGACTAAATGCAGTTTCCATCCGTCGGCGTATAAGTTTCACGGCCTCAGTGGTTTTTTGAACAAAATCCGTGGACACAAGTTCCTTTTCCCTAGTCTCGTACCAATGGATTGGAGATCTGCATCTTCTCCCATACAGGGCTTCATAAGGAGCCATTCCAATTGAAGCTTGGAAACTGTTGTTGTACGAGAATTCAATCAAAGGAAGCTTCTTATCCCAAGTTCCCTTGAAATCCATCACAGACGCTCGCAACATGTCTTCCAGGGTCTGAATGGTCCTCTCGGATTGCCCGTCCGTTTGAGGATGAAAAGCTGTACTAAAGGTAAGCTTGGTACCCATGGCTTGATGTACACTTCTCCAGAACTTAGAAGTGAAACGACCATCACGATCAGAGATGATTGCCTTTGGGATCCCATGGTAACGCACAATCTGCGCAACGTATAGTTCCGCCAGCTGTTCCACCGAAAAGCTAAGCTTGATGGCGATGAAGTGTGCAGACTTCGTCAAACGATCAACAATCACCCATATAGCATCATTGCCACTGGAAGTTCGGGGTAGTCCAACCACGAAATCCATCGTTACTTGGTCCCATTTCCATTCTGGGATGGAAATTTTCTGCAACTCTCCCCCCGGACGTTGGTGTTCTGCCTTCACCCTTTGACATGTAAGGCATTTGCTGACGAATGTAGCAACGTCATTCTTCATTCTGGGCCACCAAAAAACTTTCCTTCAAGTCTTGGTACATCTTTGTAGCTCCTGGATGGACGGAATACGGAGTCTCATGAGCTTCCTTCATGATTTGTTCCTTCAACTTGTCGTCGTTAGGGATGCATAATCTATTTTTCCGATAGAGTATGCCCTCATCCGATATGTTGAAGTCTGACTCCTTTTCTTCCAGGACTTCGTTCCTTGTTCTGAGCAGCGAGGCATCTCCTTCTTGTCGCTCTTTCATACCATCTAAAATGGTAGGTTGGAAGGTTAGGCAGCTAAACTTCCCGTAATAAGCTCTATTCCAGCTTCTATTAGCTCCTTCTGAAGAGGTTCGGTCAATGGCTGTATTGACATCAACGAGGAAGACGACTTCCGACTAAGGGCATCAGCTACTTTGTTAGCCTTCCCTGGATGGTAACGGATGTCTATGTCATAATCCTTCACCAATTCGAGCCATCTTCTTTGCCTCATGTTAAGCTCCTTTTGTGTGAAGATATACTTCAAACTCTGATGATCCGTGTAGACTTCACACTTACTGCCGTAAAGGTAGTGCCTCCAGATTTTGAGCGCAAATACTACCGCCGCAAGTTCCAAATCATGCGTCGGGTAGTTCTTCTCATGATCCTTTAGCTGGCGTGAAGCATAAGCGATCACCTTTCCATTTTGCATGAGCACGGCTCCCAATCCTATTTTAGAAGCATCGCTGTATATCACGAAGTTTCCTTCTTCCACATTCGGAATTGTGAGAATCGGAGCGCGAGTCAGCCTGTTTTTCAGCTCTTGGAAGTGCTCTTCACACTTTGCAGTCCATTCGTACTTCTTTCCTTTCCGTGTAAGTGCGGTGAGTGGCGCTGCAATCTTTGCAAATCCTTCAACGAAACGTCGGTAGTAGCCCGCCAAGCCGAGGAAACTACGTACTTCGGTGACGTTTTTTGGAGCTGGCCATTCACTTACTGCCTCAATCTTGGCCGGATCTACAGATATGCCTCCTTGGAGACACATGTCCTAAGAAATGGACCTTTTCCAACCAAAATTCACACTTTGTGAATTTAGCGTAGAGCTGGTTTTGCTTTAGAATTCGTAAAGCAATCCTTAAATGCTCCTCATGCTCCTCCTTTGATCTTGAATAAATCAAGATATCATCTATAAAGACGATAACAAACTTATCTAAGTAATCCTTGAATACTCGATTCATCAGGTCCATAAAGGCTACTGGAGCATTTGTCAACCCGAATGGCATAACGAGGAACTCGTAATGTCCATATCGCGTACGAAAGGCTGTCTTGGGAACGTCTCCTTCCCTAATTCGAAGCTGGTGATATCCGGATCGCAGGTCAATCTTCGAGAAAATTGAAGCTCCTCTCAGCTGATCA
>JAINRH010000070.1:0-24804 GCA_025413025.1 Ficus hispida
AACTATCAAGACTCATATGTAACGGATAAACAACTAACTCGAAAGTAGAGAAACCACCTATGTTATTATAAATAACAAAAAGATAAAACTCAAAGAAAAGACGATGAAACATTGTCATTAGTACACAAAACTAACATACCAAGAACAAAAAAATCAATCACACAGAAGAGTCATTGCTAATAAAATAATCACATCATTGGAAAAAACTAGGTTGTCGAAACCGAACTGCTGCAGGACTCAAAAGAAAAAATATTTTCCCCTAAATAAAGGACACATATTTTGTGAACGATTATAATTGTATCATAAAATAATAAAATAATAATACTAACAATAATAGTTATAATAAATATATATTATATAAATAAATGTGTTTGGCTTCTTTTAAAGTTTATCTTTGAGTGGCGTAAAGGTTGAGTTATCATCGGGCAAAATGATAGCCGCTACTTTCTCTGTACATTTTCATGCATAGAATTCTAAAAGAAAGTGAATATTTTTTCACATAATTTACATATTGTATAAAATATATATGAAAAATTATGGGTTTATATACCGGAACGCAGAGCTCGCTGGAGAACGGCCGTCGGCGAAATTCTGGCAGCCGATGTCGTTGAGGAAATTGGGCTCGCAGCTGGAGAAGTTGGAGGAATTACAGCTGCCGACGACGGTGACGGTGGAGGAATCGTGGAATTACCAGCGACGGCGGTGAAGGCGGCGTCGGCGATGACGGTGTCCTCATTGGAGAAGTCGAGCAACTGTTCTACAACGAAATGGTCGCCGGCGGCCGGGCGACGGTCTTGTTGTCGGAGGACTACTGGTGCTTCCGGAGACCGAGGGCAAAAGGCAGTGGTAACACCTAGTTCTCTCTTCACTTTTCATTATTAGTACCTTGCTTAATTTTTGTACACTTGTTGTTAATTCTATTTGCTACCTCTTTATTTACTACCTATGAATTACTAAGTTGGTCCTTAAATTTTAAAGTTTATGCAACTTTGGTCTATATATATATTTTTTAATAGCTGGAATGACCTTAATAAATTATTAAAAACGTTATTACAGTGGTTTTTTCAATAATTTTTAAAGACTGTTGGGAGGGAGGGGAACGAGTATTATGTGTTTTTGAGTGTTGGCTAAGTCCATTGGGAGGGCCGGGAGTCCTCGAAACCACCCGTTATCTTGTTATTTTCAGTTCTATGTTTCCAGGTTCCTATCAAAGCCTTATCAGGAGATAAAAGCTATGTTGTTTATTCTAAATTGTATACACGACTTTGACTTTATTCTCACCGTACGTGCTTGTTATTTGAGAAGGAAAACGGGAAAAGTACAGTCAGTTTTCTCATTTTATTTTGACCCTAACATCATCTACAATATGAACACTCTCTGCAATCTAATGTCATTTGAACTAGTTACAGAAAGCTGCTGCTGTAGATGTTACAAATTTTTTTACCATATTAGTTCACCGTGATTGAGTGGATCGTACAGTAGTTAATCTGGATAGCCTGAAAATTGTAGTGCTCCTAATCCTACAGTCTCACATTTGTCAGTACAACTGACCTGTCTTAATTAAAACCATTGAACGTTCGAATCTAGGGTAAAAATGTTATGTTTTCCCCTCATTTACGTATTGTCTTGGTTGGGACTGCAAAAGACTCTGGACTAGTTAATTTCATTTGAATGCAGAGTAGTCATTTCACGTCATGGTGCTTGAACAATGGTAAAATTTTTGTTTGAAGATATCGTAATGCTTGATATTCTGGTTGATGGAGTGCAAGGACCGAAACAACCGCAGTGCAATTATGCTTCCATACTCATTTCTCCCCTCAATGGCAGCACCAAAACTAAAGGGGTGTTTGGTAGGGGTGACAATACGGGTCGCGACACGACTTGAAAACGACATGAATTCACGGGTTCGGGTTGGGAAAAATGGTGCGGGTCGATTTCGGGTCACCCGAAATTGACAAGAAAAACGGGTCGTGTTCGGGTTGGGCCCATAGAACCCGAACACAACCCGTTTTTTGTGTCAATTTCGGATCAATTTCGTGTCGTGGGTCAATTTCGTGTCAATTTCATATCGTTGGTCAATTTCGGTTTGTGTCGTGTCGTGGGTTGCGGGTCAATTTCAATTCGTGTCGTGTCGCGAGTTGCGGGTCAATTTCAGGTCGGGTTTAGAGGTGGGAATTTGGGCCGGGCCAAACGGGCCGGCCCGCGGCCCGTAATTTAGGCCCGGTCCGTGGCCCGGCCCGGCCCGATTTTTGTCGGCCCGGTAAAAGCCCGGCCCGATACTAAGAGGCGGGCCGGCCCGGCCCGGCCCGAATATTTAAATTCAATGGGCCGGCCCGGCCCGCCCGTTTTTTAAAATTATATATATTAATTTATTAAAATTTTAATTATTTTTTAAATTTTTATTAAAAAATTATATATATTAAATATTAATATTATATTATATATAAAAAAAAAGAAAAAAAAAAAAAAAAGAATTCAGGACCAACGGCTATTATATAGCCGTTGGTCCAAATCCAAAAGTCGTTGTGCACAGGACCAAAACGACTATATATATATAGTCGTTGGGGGGGGGGGCCAACGGCTAGTCTGTATAATAGCCGTTGGTCAACGACTATATATATATAGCCGTTGGGGGGGGCAACGGACTCTCCCTCTCCCAACGGCTTTGTGTTTTTTTTTTAATAATAATAAATTTTTAATTATTTTTATTTTCTTAAAATTTCATTTTCCCATTCTATAAATACCCTTTTATTTTTTCATTCTTTCATACATCTTCTCTCATCTCTCCTTTCAATTTCTTATTCTCTAATTTCTTTCTCCATATTCTCTTATTTCCAACTTCTCAATTCTCATTATTCTCAATTTTTTTTGTCCGTATCTCCTAAATTTACAATAACTCATTTTCTCATTATTTTTATAATCCTCATTCTTGTTATTTACTTTCCTACAAAAAAAAAATCAAAATGGATCCAAATCCAAATGTTCAACAACCAATTGTTGATCTTGATGATGATTACTACGGGATGGATGATCACGGCATCGAAGAAGTAGAGATTTCCCATATGGAGGCTGGCGACAATGTTCCTGAGATTAGACGTAGGAGTTTCAGTACTCCAATAGGACCAATACCACCAAGTCCAATGTTGGCACCATCAAGAAGTAGTTCGGGAAGCACCAGTTGTCCACCAAAAAAGGCAAAAGGTACTGCTACTAGAACCACTTCACGTGCTTGGCAATTCTTCGATGCTGTGCAGAAAGAGGACTTCGGCCCCGACGGCAAAAAAACACAAACAAGACTAGCAAAATGTAAGTTTTGCCAAAAAACATTGACTGCTAACAGCTCAAGTGGGACTCGTCACTTATTAGCCCATGGTGAAAGATGTGCTGAGAAACATTACAAGGGAAGGGAGCCGACACAAAGCACTCTAAAATTCAACTCCGATGGCTCAGTAGGTACCTTTTCTTATGATCCCATGGTAGCTAGAGAATCTCTAGCTCGTTTAATTGCCTCTACAGATTTACCTATTAGTTTTGGTGAAAATACTTTTTATGAAGAGCATATTCAAAGATCTTTTTGTCCACAATTTAAAGCTGTTACTAGAAAAACTATTAGGAGTGATATTATATCTTATTATAGTAAAAAACGCACTACATTAATATCTTACATGAATACAAACACATTTTGTATTGCATTGACATCTGATATTTGGGCTGCTAGGTCAAATCAAGATTATATTAGTGTAGTTTCACATTATTTAGATCCCCAGTGGCAATTACAAAAAAGAATTATTGGCTTTAGACTTATTGATCATTCTCACAATGCTTTAAATATTAATGATAATATTATGAGTGTTTTAAATGAATTTGGCATTAGCAATTGCATTATTTCAATCACCCTAGATAATGCTTCGGCAAATACCGCTGCAATTCATTTTCTTGAGAAAAACTTATCAGAATATATTGGTGGAATTTTATTACATCAACGTTGTGCATGTCATATTATCAACCTCATTGTAAAAGCAGGTATGAAGTTGGTAAGTAGTAACATAGAGAATATTCGTAATGCTCTCCTTTGGATACATAATTCAAATCCTCGCATTGCTGAATTTAAGAGGTATTGCAAAGCAGAAAGTTTAAAACCTCGAAAATTTGGGACTGATATGCCGGTAAGGTGGAACTCAACTTATTTAATGTTAAAAAATGCAATAGAATATAAGAATGTTATTTCTATGTTTTATAATACAAAGCATAATATGATTTTATTATCTGATGTTGATTGGTTTATTGCTGAAAGAATGATTTATTTTTTAGAAACTTTTTATGATGCTACTGTTTTATTGTCTGGTGTTTATTATCCCACTTCTCCACTAGTTTTCACCCAATTAATGCTTATTTCTTCATTGTTTTCTGAATATAGAAATGATGATTTATTTAAACTAATAGTAGAAAAAATGGAGAAAAAGTTTATGAAATATTGGGATCACAATAACATGCCTTTATTATATTACCTTGCCATTGTTTTAAATCCTATAGTTAAATTAAATGGTCTTTATAATGGTCTTACTCATATTTCTGAACATATGGATGTAGATTTTGCTTCAACGTATTCTTTAACATTTAATAACACTAAATGCAAGTTATTTGAGATTTTTGCAAGTTATCAGAATAAATTCGGGCAGCAAGTTAACATTGAAACCGGAGAAACTCTTCCAACTGCTGGTGATCGAAAAAAGAAAAAAGTTTTGGGTTTTTTCTCTGCTCCAGCAAGATCGGGCTCTTCTTCAAGTTCGAGTGTTACTCGTCCACTTTCAGCAAGTTCAACTACCACGAGTACGACACACTCGGAGCTCACAAAATACTTAGATACAGATTTTTCATTGCTAGACTCAACTACAAATACTGAAGATTTCAAAATTTTAGATTGGTGGAGGTTGCAGTCGACAAATTTTCCAGTGCTTTCCCGTTTAGCACGTGATATCTTAACTATTCCTGTTTCGACAGTTTCTTCTGAATCAGCATTCAGTACAGCTGGAAGGATAATTGAAGATCGGAGGACCTCATTAACACCTGAGATGGTCGAGGTGCTTACATGCCTAAAAGATTGGGAACATGCAGATAAAAGATTGCAATATACAGTAGAAGATCAAGAGATACTCCAACACTTTAACGAAATGACCATAATCGATGATAATGATATTGACAATGCTCCTGCGGCTCCCTCTTCCGGTTGCTGATGCTGATTGATATATTTTTTTCATTGTAAAATTATAAATATGAATTAAGATTGCACTCTTTTTTCTTTACTGAGGTTTTATCCCAATGGGTTTTACTTAGTAAAGTTTTTAATGAGGCAATCATGACATTAATAAAATTATTAATTTCAATTTTATATTTTCTTTTTTGTATCCTTATTTTTTAATAAAATTTATAATTTTATTATGTGCTTAATTTATTTTTCAATTTAGTAATATTTAATCAAAAATATTAAAATAAATTATTAAATTATCAAAAATATACAAATTTATTCACAAATTACAAATAAAAAATAAAATTAAATAAAATTTTAAAATACCCGGCCCGGCCCGGCCCGGCCCGCTCTCGGCCCGCTCTAAGCCCACGGGCCGGGCCGGGCTTATATTGCAAAAATTCGGGCCGGGCCGGCCCGGCCCGAATTTTCAACGGGCCGGGCCGGCCCGGCCCGAATTTTGACAATAGTCCGATGGGCTCGGGCCGGGCCGGGCCGGGCGGCCCGAATTCCCAGCTCTAGTCGGGTTTATACTTGGGAATTTGGGCCGGGCCAAACGGGCCGGCCCGCGGCCCGTAATTTAGGCCCGGTCCGCGGCCCGGCCCGGCCCGATTTTTATCGGCCCGGTAAAAGCCCGGCCCGAAACTAAGAGGCGGGCCGGGCTCTCATTTTAGGCCCGGCGGGCCGGCCCGGCCCGGCCCGAATATTTAAATCCAATGGGCCGGCCCGGCCCGCCCGTTATTTAAAATTATATATATTAATTTTATTAAATTTTAATTATTTTATCTAGCAAATATTATCCTCAAATATTGTCCCTGAACTCTTTTTTTTTTTTTTTTTACAGATTACACGACGGTTTCTAGGAAACCGTCGTGGTATTAGACTATTAGAGTATTAGTTGAGATACCACGACGGTTTTTTTAACCGTCGTGGTATCTCTAGCTTCCACGATGGTACATAATTTTTTTTTTAAATTAAAATTTTTTTTTTCAAAATTTTTGATGAAATACCACGACGGTTTTTTAACCGTCGTGGTATCTTTAGATTCTACGACGGTTATTAAAAACCGTCGTGGAAGCACCGTTTCCACGACGGTTTTTTAATAATCGTCGTGGAAGCACCTGTTTCCACGACGGTTTTTAATAACCGTCGTGGAATCACGGGATTCCACGACGGTTTTCGGAAACTTTATTCCGCTCCGTGTTTTTACACATTTTTCACGATGGTTTTTTTAAAACAGTCGTGGAAGCGCCGTCGTGGAATCCACATTTTGTAGTAGTGTAAAGTGTTTAATTATATTAAATATTAATTTTATATTATATATCATAAAAAGAAAGAAAGAAAGAAAAAAAAAAAAGTGAACAGACCAACGGCTATTATTATAGCCGTTGGTCCAAAGACTCCAAAACGACTATATTATAATTTATATATAGCCGTTGGGGGGCCAACGACTATATATATAGCCGTTGGGGGGCCAACGGCTATATCGTTTGTGTTTTTTTTTTTATTAATAATAATAAATTTTTAATTATTTTTATTTTCTTAAAATTTCATTCTCCTATTCTATAAATACCCTTCTATTTTTTCATTCTTTCATACATCTTCTCTCATCTCTCCTTTCAATTTCTTATTCTCTAATTTCTTTCTCCATATTCTCTTATTTCAATTTCTCAATTCTCATTATTCTCATTTTTTTTTTTGTCCGTATCTCCTAAATTTACAATAACTCATTTTCTCATTATTTTTATAATCCTCATTCTTGTTATTTACTTTCCTACAAAAAAAAAAATCAAAATGGATCCAAATCCAAATGTTCAACAACCAATTGTTGATATTGATGATGATTACTACGGGATGGATGACCACGGCATCGAAGAAGTAGAGATTTCTCATATGGAGGCTGACGACAATGTTCCTGAGATTAGACGTAGGAGTTTCAGTACTCCAATAGGACCAATACCACCAAGTCCAATGTTGGCACCATCAAGAAGTAGTTCGGGAAGCACCAGTTGTCCACCAAAAAAGGCAAAAGGTACTACTACTAGAACCACTTCACGTGCTTGGCAATTCTTCGATGCTGTGCAGAAAGAGGACTTCGGCCCCGACGGCAAAAAAACACAAACAAGACCAGCAAAATGTAAGTATTGCCAAAAAACATTGACTGCTAACAGCTCAAGTGGGACTCGTCACTTATTAGCCCATGGTGAAAGATGTGCTGAGAAACATTACAAGGGAAGGGAGCCGACACAAAGCACTCTAAAATTCAACTCCGATGGCTCTGTAGGTACCTTTTCTTATGATCCCATGGTAGCTAGAGAATCTCTAGCTCGTTTAATTGCCTCTACAGATTTACCTATTAGTTTTGGTGAAAATACTTTTTATGAAGAGCATATTCAAAGATCTTTTTGTCCACAATTTAAAGCCGTTACTAGAAAAACTATTAGGAGTGATATTATATCTTATTATAGTAAAAAACGCACTACATTAATATCTTATATGAATACAAACACATTTTGTATTGCATTGACATCTGATATTTGGGCTGCTAGGTTAAATCAAGATTATATTAGTGTAGTTTCACATTATTTAGATCCCCAGTGGCAATTACAAAAAAGAATTATTGGCTTTAGACTTATTGATCATTCTCACAGTGCTTTAAATATTACTGATAATATTATGAGTGTTTTAAATGAATTTGGCATTAGCAATTGCATTATTTCAATCACCCTAGATAATGCTTCGGCAAATACCACTGCAATTCATTTTCTTAAGAAAAACTTATCACAATATATTGGTGGAATTTTATTACATCAACGTTGTGCTCATATTATCAACCTCATTGTAAAAGCAGGTATGAAGTTGGTAAGTAGTAACATAGAGAATATTCGTAATGCTCTCCTTTGGATACATAATTCAAATCCTCGCATTGCTGAATTTAAGAGGTATTGCAAAGCAGAAAGTTTAAAACCTCGAAAATTTGGGACTGATATGCCGGTAAGGTGGAACTCAACTTATTTAATGTTAAAAAATGCAATAGAATATAAGAATGTTATTTCTATGTTTTATAATACAAAGCATAATATGATTTTATTATCTGATGTTGATTGGTTTATTGCTGAAAGAATGATTTATTTTTTAGAAACTTTTTATGATGCTACTGTTTTCTTGTCTGGTGTTTATTATCCCACTTCTCCACTAGTTTTCACCCAATTAACGCTTATTTCTTCATTTTTTTCTGAATATAGAAATGATGATTTATTTAAACTAATAGTAGAAAAAATGGAGAAAAAGTTTATGAAATATTGGGATCACAATAACATGCCTTTATTATATTGCCTTGCCATTGTTTTAAATCCTATAGTTAAATTAAATGGTCTTTATAATGGTCTTACTCATATTTCTGAACATATGGATGTAGATTTTGCTTCAACGTATTCTTTAACATTTAATAACACTAAATGCAAGTTATTTGAGATTTTTGCAAGTTATCAGAATAAATTCGGGCAGCAAGTTAACATTGAAACCGAAGAAACTCTTCCAACTGCTGGTGATCGAAAAAAGAAAAAAGTTTTGGGTTTTTTCTCTGCTCCAGCAAGATGGGGCTCTTCATCAAGTTCGAGTGTTACTCGTGCACTTTCAGCAAGTTCAACTACCACGAGTACGACACACTCGGAGCTCACAAAATACTTAGATACAGATTTTTCATTGCTAGACTCAACTACAAATACTGAAGATTTCAAAATTTTAGATTGGTGGAGGCTGCAGTCGACAAATTTTCCAGTGCTTTCCCGTTTAGCACGTGATATCTTAACTATTCCTGTTTCGACAGTTTCTTCTGAATCAGCATTCAGTACAGCTGGAAGGATAATTGAAGATCGGAGGACCTCATTAACACCTGAGATGGTCGAGGTGCTTACATGCCTAAAAGATTGGGAACATGCAGATAAAAGATTGCAATATACAGTAGAAGATCAAGAGATACTCCAACACTTTAACGAAATGACCATAATCGATGATGATGATATTGACAATGCTCCTGCGGCTCCCTCTTCCGGTTGCTGATGCTGATTGATATATTTTTTTCATTGTAAAATTATAAATATGAATTAAGATTGCACTCTTTTTTCTTTACTGAGGTTTTATCCCAATGGGTTTTACTTAGTAAAGTTTTTAATGAGGCAATCATGACATTAATAAAATTATTAATTTCAATTTTATATTTTCTTTTTTGTATCCTTATTTTTTAATAAAATTTATAATTTTTATTATGTGCTTAATTTATTTTTCAATTTAGTAATATTTAATCAAAAATATTAAAATAAATTATTAAATTATCAAAAATATACAAATTTATTCACAAATTACAAATAAAAAATAAAATTAAATAAAATTTTAAAATACCCGGCCCGGCCCGGCCCGGCCCGCTCTAAGCCCGTGGGCCGGGTCGGGCTTATATTGTAAAAATTCGGGCCGGGCCGGGCCGGCTCGAATTTTCAACGGGCCGGGCCGGCCCGGCCCGAATTTTGACAATAGCTCGATGGGCTCGGGCCGGGCCGGGCCGGGCGGCCCGAATTCCCAGCTCTAGTCGGGTTCGTGTCGAGTGTTGAAGTCGTGTTCGTGTCACGACTCGCATTCGGGTCAAGGGAAAAAAAATTCGACACGGCTCTAATACGACACGAAGCCGACACAGGATTGCTGCTGAAAAGGTTCGTCTTACTTGATTTGCTAATTTATAACACTATCACATGCCTATTATTCTCAACACTTGTACAAATCGGTGCTTTATATGTGGAACTTGGCTCTTCTTGGTGTTAGGCTACAATTCAAAGACTAGATAACCACAAAGGGAAAATCTTGCAAAATATTTATGTCAGCAATAACATCTAAGCTTTGCTGCTATGATACGAATAATTGCTAAATATTTTGGTGACATCTTTTTAGGGTAAATATTTTGGTGGTTTGGAGCCATAAAAAGAATTCAATATTATTTCTTCTTGTTATGTTTATATATTTCGAAAGAGTTCAGCTGTTCCAAATTTATGCACTGCAAATTGCAGTAGTTAGTGCTAAATGAAAGCTGACATAAGATACAGCATTTGCAAGACCGTAGACTAGAAAAATGGATGGTTAAAGGAATGTGCTAAAAGGCGCTCATATACATCCACAAGATCAGAACTGCAGATCTGAATTTGGCTGTGCAAGTATGAATTCTTGTATTAGTTCTCGATTAACATATAGATCAAAGTGATAAATTTGTGGTAGTCAAATTAATATTCGTTGTATTCAAAAAATCAAGATTTAAGCCTCATTATTACACTTTGAGAGGGTGGAGACTGGACTAAGTGACTTGTTATCCTTGCATGGATATGTCTCTCGAGCACAATACAATCAAAGAACAACGATATGATGATTCCAAGCAACTTGAAAGTCGAGAAATGTCCTTGAAGATTGATTGTCATGTCACAGGCAGTAATGAGGATCATGCTTTTAAATGGTCTCGTGAAAGAGAAAAAGGAGAGATATTGAAAAGAATTTTCCAGTTGTAGGTGAAGATTAAAGGGGGGGGGGAACAAAAAAAAAGTAAAAGAGGTCAATAATGGAGATTAGTGGATGCTTTTCGGCTTGAGATACGTCTTTGTCTGATCTTGATGGAGGAGATCTAACATCTTGCCAGCTTCAAATGGATTGAGTCTATCAATTGACAAACGAAGAATAATTTTATTGACTAAGTTTAAGGATTCCGAAAAATACAAGGTCATGCTTCATTCGTACATTCTCTGTCCTTTAGATGCTGTTGCTCTTACGGCGATTTCTGATCTCAAGACACTGGACATCTCTTGACATGTACCGGTTGGTTTCACCCCGTCTGTTTGAGTTTCTAGGAAACCCTTTGTAATAAAGTGAAGAATTTAGATTATAATTCAGGGTTTAATGCGTAGACCGAACTTCATTTGGACGTGGCACTGTTGTCCACGTGCCTGCATATACTATTTATGCTAGCTAAGTTTGAAATCAGATTTAAACCGAAAAAATATTTTAATTATTCTTCAATAACATTGCTCTAGTTTGTTAACAGTCTGCATGAAATAGTCGAATATATTCTGCTGCACTTTGTACAAGATTTTGAGCTATATATACTTCTTTCATAAATCTGAGATTTTACGAAAATCATTTGCCAGATTAAAGCACTGCTTGGTGATTATGCGGCCATCCATGTTCGTCGCGGCGACAAAATAAAGACCAGGAAAGATAGGTTTGGAGTTGCAAGGACCCTGCATCCTCATCTCGATAGGGATACAGGGGCATGCAGAATTTATTCTCCGCAGAATCGAAAAATGGGTTCCAGATGGACGAACTCTTTTTATTGCTTCTAATGAGAGGACACCAGGATTCTTTTCACCTCTTGCTGTGAGCTAACAAACCCGGAGAAAAAAAATTTGTTTTGGTGATCCAAATGGCCACTTTCTTATTTTGACCTTCAATGGCTCTTATTATTTGCAGGTTATTACTACACCGGAGAGGGGAAGATCTCATGAGAGAGAAACTGAAATTCTCATTATTACTTTTAGATACAACATCCTGCTATATATATATATTGCTGGTCAAATAATGCAAAAAGCAGGTCAAAGAATGTAAAAATAATTTACAGCTCATCACAGCTGATTACAGCTTAGCAAGCAACAAATAGAGCTAACTAATCCAACAAAACAAGCAAACTAACTGTAAAACTCCCCCTCAAGATGGACTGTGGATATCCTTCACTGCCATCTTGGATAAGAGTGGAAATAAAGAAGTAGAAGGTAAGGGCTTGGTGAAGACATCTGCAAGCTGATGTTGAGAACGAATAGGCATGAGCTTGACGAACCCATCAGTAACCTTATCACGAACAAAGTGGCACTCAATCTTAATACGCTTAGTCCGTTCATGAAAGGTTGGATTAGAGGCAATGTGGACAGCAGCTTGGTTATCACAAAATAGAAGTGCTGGAGAAGAAAGCGAGACACCAAAATCCATCAATAATTGTCGAAGCCAGACCAACTCACAAGTAGTGGCAACCATAGCTCGATATTCTACCTCAGCAGATGAACGAGAAATAGTGGTTTGTTTCTTAGCTTTCCAAGACACCAAGGAATCCCCTAAGAATATACAAAAACCTATTACAGATTTTCTGGAAACCACACAAGATCCCCAATCAGCATCAGAGAATGCCTTGAGCTGTAAGGATGAAGATGAAGAAAAAAATAGACCTTGACCAGGACTATTCTTGAGATATCTGAGAAGATGATGGGCGGCTTGGAGATGAGGCCCGCGAGGTTGAGCAATGAACTGACTTAATTTGTGGACAGCAAATGTAATATCTGGTCGAGAAAGAGTGAGATACAAAAGGCGACCAATAAGACGTCTATATTGAGATATATCAGTAAGAACATCACCATCAGTTGCAGTAAGTTGCATCTTGGGGTCCATTGGAACAATGGCAGGCTTACAAGCAAGAAAACCTGTGTCCTCTAATAACTGCAATGTATAATGGCGTTGAGAAAAGACAATGCCTTTGGTAGATCTAGCAATTTCCAGACCAAGAAAGTACTTCAAAGTGCCCAAATCCTTGAGTTTAAACTGGCTGTGAAGAAAGGATTTCATATGGTTGATGACTTGAGGAGAAGGGCTTGTGATGATAATATCATCCACATAAACTAGTAATGCAACAAATGAAGAGCCCGAGCCTTTTGTAAACAGAGAATAATCAGATTTAGATTGGCTGAAACCAAACTGAAGGAGAGAATAAGAAAACTTTGAGTACCATTGTCTCGAGGCTTGCTTGAGTCCATAAATGGACTTATGCAATTTGCATACTAACTTCCCTCCATGTCTATGATGCTCCCCCTTACTGCCATATCCAAGAGGAAGATCCATATAAACTTCTTCAAATAAATCCCCATTAAGAAAGGCATTGTTCACATCTAATTGAACCAAATGCCAGTTTTGACTTGCTGCAAGAGTTAACAATACTTTTATAGTAACCAGCTTTGCAACAGGAGAAAATGTCTCAACAAAATCTACCCCTTCTTACTGAGTATAGCCCTTAGCAACTAATCGGGCTTTATGACATTCAATAGAGCCATTAGAGTTGTACTTGATCTTGTATATCCATTTATAACCAATGGAATGTTTCCCTGCTGGTAAAGGAAAAATAGAACAAGTGTTATTGAATTCCATAGCATCCAACTCATCCTTCATAGCTGTACGCCATTGAGGAAATTTAACAGCTTGATGATAGAATTGTGGCTCAAATTGAGAAGATACATTCAAGACAAGATGTTTGTAAGAAGGAGAAAGGGAATCATAAGAGATAAACTTTGATAGAGGATGAGAAGTCTTGCATATAGGAATAGCAAAATTATCCTCATGAGAGAACAAGGCACAGTGAAAATCCCTTAGGTATGAAGGTGGTTTAGCTGTCCTTGAAGACCTTCGAAGAGAAATATTGACTGGTGGAGATGGAGAGGTTGTTGTAGAAATGGACTGGCAGTTAGAAGAAGAGGAAGCTTGTGGAAATTGACTAGGAACAGGTACCTCAAAAAAAGGAGCTGGTAAGACTAGATTAGGGAATGGATCAAGCAAAGTATCTTCAGTAGTGACCGAATGAAAAGGAAAAACGTCCTCATGGAACACAACATCCCTGGAGACAAAAATCTGCTTGGTCTGAATGTCAAACAACTTTTATGCCTTCATACCAGTGGGGTATCCAACAAAAACACAAACCCGAGCTCGAGGTTGAAACTTTGTGCGAGGAGCAGAAAGGGTTGAAGCAAAAGCAAGGCAACCAAATACTCGGAATGATGAATAGTCTACAATTTTCTTGTATAGAAGTTCATAAGGAGTCTTGTTGTTCAGCAGATGAGATGGAGTTCGATTGATCAAAAAAGTTGCAGTAAGAATATATTCAGTCCAAAACTGAATAGGAATCCGTGATTGAAAATAGAGAGCACGAGCAACATTCAAAAGATGTTGATGTTTTCTCTCAACTACAGAGTTCTGTTGTGGCCTATCCACACAAGAAAACTGATGCAGGACCCCTTTTTCATTAAAGAAATCAGTAAAGGCCAACTCTTTTGCATTATCCGACCTGAACTCCTTAATTTTCTTATCAAACTGAGTAGCAACCATGTTGAAAAACTTGGGAATAATAGAGGCCACTTCAGATTTTTGCTTAAGCAAGAACACCCAAGTAAAACGAGTACAATCATCAACTAAGGTAAGAAAATACCTATGACCAAAATGAGCAGTCACATTGTATGGCCCCCAAATGTCACAGTGAATCAAATCAAATGGAGACTGAGACATGTTATTATGTGAAACAAAAGGCAACCTTCTCTGTTTAGCCAAAGGGCAGATATAACAAGGAGTATCATCATGAGACTTTGAAATGTCACAATTCAACCGATTCTTCAAAACATCTAATCTCTTATCAGATAAATGGCCAAGTCTGTTATGCCAAATATGTGCAGAGACTTTATTAATGTAGACTATTGATTTTGAGTTCAACAATCCTTCATTCTTATTACTTGTATCGAGAACATAGAGACCTTCAAGCTTGTCACCCTTACCAATCATCTTCTTGCTGTTGAGTTCCTGAATGGTGAAGTGATCAGGAGAGAAATCAACTGTAACCCGTGATGTACTTGTAAGAGCATTGACAGACAGCAAGTTAAACTTGAATTGTGGAACAAATAAAACATCTTTGAGAATTAAGTTTGAACTGAGCCTGACATCACCACTGAAATGAACGGATATACATGTTGATTTGGCAAAGTTACCGTAGAGTGTTGTATTGGCCTCATAAACTCAAAGACACGAGCATGTGAACAAACATGTTTAGAAGCACCTGAGTCGACTATCCAAAATTGTGGAGAAGAAAGAACTGGACTCACAGCAACCGAAAAACATGTACCTGTGGTGTAAGAAGTGGAAGGAACGTCTGGTTGTTCATTTGCTCTAATGGTAGAAGACAAATGAGTGGACAACAATGCCATCAGCTGCTGGCACTGAGTGTTGCTGAGGTTCTGAAAGAAACTTCCAATTTGTCCATTATCCCTGTCATTCTTATCATCAAGAGCAGACTGATTAGAGACTTGATTCACAACAGTATTTGGATTGTTGTTGAATTGATTTTTCTGTCGTTGTCTGAATCCAGGAGGATAACCATGAAGTTTGTAACACTTCTCTATAGTATGTCCATGGTAATTACAGTGAGTGCAAAAAGGTCTATCTTTCCTTTGACCTTTGTTGCTTTCACCAGCAGGAGAATTACCAAAATTCTTGGTAGAATCACTCTTTACAGCAAAAGCCATGCCGTTTGTCAAATCAGTGCTTGAAGCTGGTAGTGAACCAACTTTTCGCTGACGTTCTTCTTGAGAAATCAAGGAAAAGACCTTATTTATGGGTGGAAGAGGATCCATTAGCAACAACTGACCTCTAACTTGAGCAAATGACTCATTCAAACCCATGAGAAAAGACATAATGTACTCCATTTGATAATGAGAGTTGAGTTCTTTGACACCTCCGCAGGCACAGTTTCCACAAGTACAGCCAGGTCTATAATTGCTCAATTCTTCCCATAAGGCTTTCAGTTTTGTGAAATACACACTAACTGAGTTTTGATCCTGGCTTAGATTTATCAATTCACGACGCAACTGAAATATTCTAGGTCCATTACTTTGCTGAAACCGATCCTTAAGATCAAGCTAGATCTCAGCAGCAGATTCAGCAAAAATGATACTCGCAGAAATCTCCTTCGAAACAGAGTTCAAAATCCATGAAATCACCATATGATTGTTTCTGATCCACGAATTGAGGAGATTCAAATCAGTACCTTTCGGTTTGTTGACGGAACCATCAATGAATCCTAGCTTGTTCTTCACAGAAAGTGCAATCGTCATTGCTCGACTCCAGGAGGCATAGTTATCTCTAGATAGCGGCTGTGAAACCGGAACAAGACCAGGACTATCAGAGTGATGAAGAAAATATGGACTCAAAGAATCATCAATGGCGGATTTGCCATATGATGAAATGGAATCACCAGAAACTTTAGTTGCCATGGAGGTTGATGAAGTAACAGAAATTGAAGGCAGAGATCAAATTGAAGCTGAAGAAGCAGAATCGATATCTAAACAGACCGAATCAAGGAAAAAAATAGAAGAAAATGAAGAAAAACGGCGAGAAATTAAGCAGCAGAAATTTCTCTGATACCATATTACTACACCGGAGAGGGGAAGATCTCATGAGAGAGAAACTGAAATTCTCATTATTACTTTTAGATATAACATCCTGCTATATATATATATTGCTGGTCAAATAATGCAAAAAGCAGGTCAAAGAATGTAAAAATAATTTACAGCTCATCACAGCTGATTACAGCTCAGCAAGCAACAAACAGAGCTAACTAATCCAACCAAAACAAGCAAACTAACTGTAAAACAAGTACAAATTAGCATATATATTCATCGAACTATAGCCACATTCTGGACCCCCGTGATTGAGAACAACTACCAATTATTCATAGTTGAGAGGCTTATCATGATGGGGGCCAAAACATTTATTAGAAACGTTTAAAGAAGACCCTATGGATATCTCAGCCTCACCGATGATCCATAGAAGAACACAAAATTGTGGCAGATACCCGTCTATACCTTGGAAGAAGACTCGACTTGATATGTCTTTTAGAAGAAGGCTTTCCAAGTTTTCAACGACATTCATCGTCGTAAAGAAAATCGACAAGCAGAGTATCTGAAAGTTTTCTGCAGGTACATATTCTTTCCAGGGAAAGAGAGAGGCCGAATACTTGTGAATTTTGTAAATTAAGGTATTATTATAAATGAGAGCATGGTGCTGTTTAGCCTGTTTTCTTTTTTTTTTTTTTCCACAAACATTAATTTTTCAAAAAAAAAAAATCTAAAAATTAGAAGTTTCTACCCACCTTTGTCGTATAGATATTTAGTATCATAGGTTTCCTCAGCTTGTTTTTTATTTCAAATTTTTAATTTAAATTGTTGCTTTGCCTATTGGGCAGAACCGCTTACAATGTTTTTATACTTTCTTTCTCAATCTCTTGCTTCTTTTAATCGTTAATTGTATTTTTTACCGTATCTCTTTACATCGTTGAGTTTAAAATTCAGGTAATTTGTACTTAATAAATCATGTAACCTTCAATAAAAATAATATATATATATATATATTTTTATATAATTAGGTCATGTTTATTCATCTCAATCTACAGACACAATCAACCGAACACATGTTTATTAATCGTGTTTATCATGTAATTACCCAAACTTATTTATAACAAACCCAAACCTGCTAATCTTGCGCGGGTTTCAAATCGTGTTATCATATCATGACTCAAATTATAATTTCTAACAAAATCAGTAAGATAAATACCTTAGAATCGTCGATCTCCGGCTTCTATTTTCCCGGATATTGTTGTTCTTTGAGTTTCATGTGAAAGGCTCCTTTTTTTCTTCTCGTTCATGTTCACAAGCATATCATATAGGAGCATGGAACGTGAAGGAGAAGAAAAAGAAGGAAGCCTATCACAGTGAACTGAAAGAAGAATCCGGATCACAAATATTTTTTTTTTTTTTTTTTCTAAATTTGAAAGTCTTGGGAGTGAAGTAATCAAATGCCTCTATTTATAAGCATTAGTTCAAGTTATACTCAGATTCGCTCCATTGTTTATATATAACTACAAGTTGTTTTTTTGTTATAATTAGGAGTTCTCGCCATTGTTTGTGTTTTATTTGGAGTAAGACTTACTTGCTAAGCAAGAATTACGTGGTCTCCAAATAGTAAAAAACATAATTAACCCTAAAAATTCCCTCACAATATTTTTTTTTGTTAGAGAAAATTACCTAAATAACCACTTTTTTTTTCATTTATTGATTAATATGACACAAATTCCTCATTCTCGGTCAATATGATACGAATTGTAGTAAATTCTAGTGTTAATTCTTTGTATTAAATTAACATAATAATATTTAAATTTGTGTTATTTACGTTGATTGCCCTTTTTTATTTTAACTCAACAAACAAGCTACCTCACAAAAAAACAAAAAAGAATATGCCAAGGGCAAAAAACTAAACACGCAGATTACGTACCTTGGTCAGCAAGAAAATTATAATAATTAGACTCCACAAAGTAAAAAGACAAGGAAAAAAAGAAAAGAAAAGAAAAGAAAAGAAAAGATGAGTGGCAATTCGTGTGATGAATCATGCTTGTGTCAACTCGTTTATTAATCTTATCAAAAAATATGTATCCAAACACAATCTATTTTAATGTGTCATAAAATATCAATATAAACATGACATGATTCATTAATAGTATTGATTTTGTCAACTCGTATCCATATAAATTATTTTGTTCAATAAATAATTGAAAATTATCTTATTTACCAAGAATAAAACATTTTTTTTTTAAGAAAAATAAGTTATTTATATTAGATGTTCATCTTAATTGGCACTAGACAAGTTTAGTTAATACATTTAAATTTTGTTATCTGTAGGAACCAATTTTCATGGAACAAATTTATTTGGTCGCAAAAGAGGATTTACTACTATTAAATTTTGGTTCCCAAAAATACTTTTCTGCTATCAAATATTTTATTGGTCGTCAAATGTTTTCCGCGGGAACCAATTTTTTGTCGTGTGCATTTTACAGGAACCAAATTAATTTAAAGAAGACCCTATGGATATCTCAGTCTCACCGATGATCCATAGAAGAACACAAAATTGTGGCAGATACCCGTCTATACCTTGGAAGAAGACTCGACTTGATATGTCTTTTAGAAGAAGGCTTTCCAAGTTTTCAACGACATTCATCGTCGTAAAGAAAATCGACAAGCAGAGTATCTGAAAGTTTTCTGCAGGTACATATTCTTTCCAGGGAAAGAGAGAGGCCGAATACTTGTGAATTTTGTAAATTAAGGTATTATTATAAATGAGAGCATGGTGCTGTTTAGCCTGTTTTCTTTTTTTTTTTTTCCACAAACATTAATTTTTCAAAAAAAAAAATCTAAAAATGAGAAGTTTCTACCCACCTTTGTCGTATAGATATTTAGTATCATAGGTTTCCTCAGCTTGTTTTTTATTTCAAATTTTTAATTTAAATTGTTGCTTTGCCTATTGGGCAGAACCGCTTACAATGTTTTTATACTTTCTTTCTCAATCTCTTGCTTCTTTTAATCGTTAATTGTATTTTTACCGTATCTCTTTACATCGTTGAGTTTAAAATTCAGGTAATTTGTACTTAATAAATCATGTAACCTTCAATAAAAATAATATATATATATATATATATATATTTATATATAATTAGGTCATGTTTATTCATCTCAATCTACAGACACAAGTCAACCGAACACATGTTTATTAATCGTGTTTATCATGTAATTACCCAAACTTATTTATAACAAACCCAAACCTGCTAATCTTGCGCGGGTTTCAAATCGTGTTATCATATCATGACTCAAATTACAATTTCTAACAAAATCAGTAAGATAAATACCTTAGAATCGTCGATCTCCGGCTTCTATTTTCCCGGATATTGTTGTTCTTTCAGTTTCATGTGAAAGGCTCCTTTTTTTCTTCTCGTTCATGTTCACAAGCATATCATATAGGAGCATGGAACGTGAAGGAGAAGAAAAAGAAGGAAGCCTATCACAGTGAACTGAAAGAAGAATCCGGATCACAAATTTTTTTTTTTTTTTTTTCTAAATTTGAAAGTCTTGGGAGTGAAGTAATCAAATGCCTCTATTTATAAGCATTAGTTCAAGTTATACTCAGATTCGCTCCATTGTTTATATATAACTACAAGTTGTTTTTTTGTTATAATTAGGAGTTCTCGCCATTGTTTGTGTTTTATTTGGAGTAAGACTTACTTGCTAAGCAAGAATTACGTGGTCTCCAAATAGTAAAAAACATAATTAACCCTAAAAATTCCCTCACAATATTTTTTTTTTTTAGAGAAAATTACCTAAATAACCACTTTTTTTTCATTTATTGATTAATATGACACAAATTCCTCATTCTCGGTCAATATGATACGAATTGTAGTAAATTCTAGTGTTAATTCTTTGTATTAAATTAACATAATAATATTTAAATTTGTGTTATTTACGTTGATTGCCCTTTTTTATTTTAACTCAACAAACAAGCTACCTCACAAAAAACAAAAAAGAATATGCCAAGGGCAAAAAACTAAACACGCAGATTACGTACCTTGGTCAGCAAGAAAATTATAATAATTAGACTCCACAAAGTAAAAAGACAAGGAAAAAAAGAAAAGAAAAGAAAAGAAAAGAAAAGAGGAGTGGCAATTCGTGTGATGAATCATGCTTGTGTCAACTCGTTTATTAATCTTATCAAAAAATATGTATCCAAACACAATCTATTTTAATGTGTCATAAAATATCAATATAAACATGACATGATTCATTAATAGTATTGATTTTGTCAACTCGTATCCATATAAATTATTTTGTTCAATAAATGGTTGAAAATTATCTTATTTACCAAGAATAAAACATTTTTTTTTAAGAAAAATAAGTTATTTATATTAGATGTTCATCTTAATTGGCACTAGACAAGTTTAGTTACTACATTTAAATTTTGTTATCTGTAGGAACCAATTTTCATGGACCAAATTAATTTGGTCGCAAAAGAGGATTTACTACTATTAAATTTTGGTTCCCAAAAATACTTTTCTGCTATCAAATATTTTATTGGTCGTCAAATGTTTTCCGCGGGAACCAATTTTTTGTCGTGTGCCTTTTACAGGAACCACATTAATTTAAAGAAGACCCTATGGATATCTCAGCCTCACCGATGATCCATAGAAGAACACAAAATTGTGGCAGATACCCGTTTATACCTTGGAAGAAGACTCGACTTGATATGTCTTTTAGAAGAAGGCTTTCCAAGTTTTCAACGACATTCATCGTCGTAAAGAAAATCGACAAGCAGAGTATCTGAAAGTTTTCTGCAGGTACATATTCTTTCCAGGGAAAGAGAGAGGCCGAATACTTGTGAATTTTGTAAATTAAGGTATTATTATAAATGAGAACATGGTGCTGTTTAGCCTGTTTTCTTTTTTTTTTTTTCCACAAACATTAATTTTTCAAAAAAAAAAAAATCTAAAAATGAGAAGTCTCTACCCACCTTTGTCGTATAGATATTTAGTATCATAGGTTTCCTCAGCTTGTTTTTTATTTCAAATTTTTAATTTAAATTGTTGCTTTGCCTATTGGGCAGAACCGCTTACAATGTTTTTATACTTTCTTTCTCAATCTCTTGCTTCTTTTAATCGTTAATTGTATTTTTTACCGTATCTCTTTACATCGTTGAGTTTAAAATTCAGGTAATTTGTACTTAATAAATCATGTAACCTTCAATAAAAATAATATATATATATATATTTATATATAATTAGGTCATGTTTATTCATCTCAATCTACAGACACAAGTCAACCGAACACATGTTTATTAATCGTGTTTATCATGTAATTAATTACCCAAACTTATTTATAACAAACCCAAACCTGCTAATCTTGCGCGGGTTTCAAATCGTGTTATCATATCATGACTCAAATTATAATTTCTAACAAAATCAGTAAGATAAATACCTTAGAATCGTCGATCTCCGGCTTCTATTTTCCCGGATATTGTTGTTCTTTCAGTTTCATGTGAAAGGCTCCTTTTTTTTCTTCTCGTTCATGTTCACAAGCATATCATATAAGAGCATGGAACGTGAAGGAGAAGAAAAAGAAGGAAGCCTATCACAGTGAACTGAAAGAAGAATCCGGATCACAAAATTTTTTTTTTTTTTTTTTTTCTAAATTTGAAAGTCTTGGGAGTGAAGTAATCAAATGCCTCTATTTATAAGCATTAGTTCAAGTTATACTCAGATTCGCTCCATTGTTTATATATAACTACAAGTTGTTTTTTTGTTATAATTAGGAGTTCTCGTCATTGTTTTTGTTTTATTTGGAGTAAGACTTACTTGCTAAGCAAGAATTACGTGGTCTCCAAATAGTAAAAAACATAATTAACCCTAAAAATTCCCTCACAATATATATTTTTTTTTGTTAGAGAAAATTACCTAAATAACCATTTTTTTTCTATTTATTGATTAATATGACACAAATTCCTCATTCTCGGTCAATATGATACGAATTGTAGTAAATTCTAGTGTTAATTCTTTGTATTAAATTAACATAATAATATTTAAAATTGTGTTATTTACGTTGATTTTCCTTTTTTATTTTAACTCAACAAACAAGCTACCTCACAAAAAACAAAAAAGAATATGCCAAGGGCAAAAAACTAAACACGCAGATTACGTACCTTGGTCAGCAAGAAAATTATAATAATTAGACTCCACAAAGTAAAAAGACAAGGAAAAAAAGAAAAGAGAAGAAAAGAGGAGTGGCAATTCGTGTGATGAATTATGCTTGTGTCAACTAGTTTATTAATCTTGTAAAAAAATATTTATCCAAACACAATCTATTTAATGTGTCATAAAATATCAACATAAACATGACATAATTCATTATTAATAGTATTGATTTTGTTAACTCGTATCCATATAAATTATTTTGTTCAATAAATGATTGAAAATTATCTTATTTACCAAGAATAAAACATGTTTTTTTTTAAGAAAAATAAGTTAATTATATTAGATGTTCATCTTAATCGGCACTAGACAAGTTTAGTTAATGCATTTAAATTTTGTTATATGTAGGAACCAATTTTCATAGACCAAATTAATTTGCTGGCAAAAGAGGATACCCAAAAATACTTTTCCGTTACCAAATATTTTGTTGGTCGTTAAATGTTTTCTACGGGAACTAATTTTTTGAATATATATGACCGATGTTTGTTTCCTGAGAAAATGTGCCAACATAGAGGGAAAAAAACAAGATGTCCGTCTGAAATGTAACGGACGATTTGTCCCTCTCTCGAATAGAAGTGAAATTTTACGCATCGAAATCAAACACTTTCTCTCTCTCTTTCTCTCTCTTTTGGCATCAGGTGCGGTTTTATTTTTTTAATATATATGACCGATGTTTGTTTCCCGAGAAAATGTG
Organism: Ficus hispida; assembly: GCA_025413025.1. NCBI lineage: Eukaryota > Viridiplantae > Streptophyta > Magnoliopsida > Rosales > Moraceae > Ficus > Ficus hispida. The sequence continues at coordinate 23,386 of JAINRH010000070.1, forward strand.
CCAACTTAGGAAAAAAAAAAAAAAAAAAAACAAGAATCTTTCTTTCTTGAATATGTATGACCGATGTTTGTTTCCCGAGAAAATGTGGCATCGAGTTAACCTTCTTGGTTAACATGTGATATTTCCGTCTGAAATGTAACGGAAGATTTGTCCCTCTCTTGAACAGAAGTGAAATTTTATGCGTTGAAATCAAACACTCTCTCTCTCTTTCTCTCTCTTTCGGCGTCAGGTGCGATTTTATTTATTAATATATGACCGATATTTGTTTCCCGAGAAAATGTGCCAACATAACAAAAAAAAAAAAAACAAGAATCTTTCTTTCTTGAATATGTATGACCGATGTTTGTTTCCTGAGAAAATGTGGCATTGAGTTAACTTTCTTTGTTAACATGTGATATTTCCGTCTGAAATGTAACGGAAGATTTGTCCCTCTCTCGAACAGAAGTGAAATTTTACACGTCGAAATCAAACACTTTCTCTCTCTCCTTCTCTTTCGGCTTCAGGTGCGGTTTTATTTCTTGAACATATATGACCGATATTTGTTTCCCGAGAAAATGTGCCAACACAGGAAAAAAAAAAAAAACAAGAATCTTTCTTTCTTGAATATGTATGACCAATGTTTGTTTCCCAAGAAAATGTGCAAACGTAGAAAAAAATAAAAAACAAAAAACAAGAATCTTTCAAGATTTAATTGAATTTTTAAATTTTATTCTCATCATTTCCTTTCTGTTCTTTTATAAGATCTTTTTATTATTATTATTATCAATGGATTTCTCGGATTCGTCTTTGTTATTTGTAAAAGTTACGCAACTGTTTGATATTATTTCCAGAGAAAAAAGACCTTTGAGTTTTTTCTTTTTCTTCCCGCAATTCTATTATTCAACCCAATTTCCTAGTTCTGAACTTACAATTTTCCTTCATTAATATTTGTGAGCCATTTTTTTGATCAAAATTGTTACTATCAAAGGTCCTTTTTTTTTTTTTTTTTTCTAGCCATCTGTTATTTAATTACATTTTTCTCGTTCTAAGCTGACAATTTTCCTTCCTGGTTCTTTGTAGGACCTTTTTTTAATCAATACTATTGCTATTCGTATTACATCCGCTTTCAGTACCTTAAAAGTTCTTCTTTTCGTTTCTTTTCAATTTAAGTAGGAAAATAAAAAATCGACATTTGGATTCTCTCTTCCAACTTCTTTTATCGTTTTCATTTATTCCTAATTTTCATGCATTCGATACTAGTATATTGTGTTTGTCATCAACGTGATTTTTTTTTTTTTCGAGTGAAAACTTGAATTTTATTTCAAGACGAAAGATTAGAGTTAATTAGCGAACCCAAGAACCTGGGAACTCCGTCCATCAAATAAGCATCATTATAAATAAGAAAGCATAATTAGTTAAAAATGGGCTACAGAGTTCCCT
>JAINRH010000071.1:0-27433 GCA_025413025.1 Ficus hispida
ATAGTGACAACGACAATAATAGTAATCTTGTAGAAGGATAGTGAAGTGGACTTGAACAAGTGAAAGTAGACTAAACAAGCTCCTTCAAAAGTTCAAATTTTTTTTTTTTTTTTTTTAAATTGAAGTCTTTGAATTTTGTTTGTTGTAAAGGGACCAAAAAGATAAGAAGTATACCTCCCCCACAAGCATAAACCAGATGAGAAAATGCCTGTATATACCGCAGGTACCCATGGAAAGGAAACCATCCAATCCCAAAACTTTGGCCCATGTCCACATTGATGGATTGTACTTTGAAAGCCTCCTGAACAACCTCCAACAAGATACCAAATTGTTGAAAAACAGCAACAACACATACCTGAACAGAATGTCAGAAAACTTGAACCGTTCAGGCTACATATCAATGATTTACAAGTACGCCTGGTTCGATAGGTCATAGGACATATTAGAAAACACACTGACCTCATATCCAAGGAGAGGTAAGAATTTCTCTTTGTTGGTGTTTCTTGCTATGTGTTCAGTCCTTAGCATATGCACACCGAAAAACAGTGCACTTAAAAAAATTCAAAAGATCTCCGACCTGAAAATGATTACAATCAAATTGACTAAGAAAGAGAGTATTCTTTAACCTTTACCATCTATTCTTGTGCTATTTACCAGTGAAATCAAGCTTGAATTAAGCTTATTTCACAATTTGTTTGCTGTCAAACATCCACAAAGAATAAGAGGACACTCACACATGGGGGAGATCCACTGCATTCCAGCATCGCAACTCCTAAGACAGTCATTAGGCACCAAACTAAGTACGGGTAGGAACCACCGCTCCTAACATGCCATCAAGCAATGGAACCGGCAATTACCTGATCAATTACCCAGATTATGCAAAAATTGTACCTTCAGGTACTCCTCGGAGCAAAAGGGTTTGTTTAATTTACGTTGTACTATTTTTAGAAACTTACTGTGAGCATAGATAAGAAGGTTGCGCGGCCAACATCGGACGTTAGCAATCCTAGTGCCTGCATCAGATACCCCAGACTAACCCAGAAACCCAACTCAATCCCAGCATTACGAGTATCAGCATCATCTTGTGCTCGCAATACAAAGGGAATAAAGGGAATGGCTGCTAAAGCAAATCGCATGACAGTGAAAAATGCTGGGTCGACAATTGCTTCCACCTCTTTAACAACGGGGATGCTACTGGCTGAAACAAGAGGTACCAAAATTAAGAATCGCAGTATTCTCTTTCAGTACATGATAAGAAGAATTGTTTATGATAAATAAATTTAAAAAAAAAAAAAAGGCTCATAACCAACAAGCTACAGCTATCAAAGAACAACATCGCATCAAAATATACCGACCCATGCACAATCTATAGTAACCAAGTCCAAGTTAAAGAATAATGCGGCCTAAAGATGAACCTCTCGTAGTCCTCCAACCAACAAAAAGGAAAATACAAGACTACTTGCTAAATGATAACCTCAGCACAATCCTTTGATCTAAATTCAATTCTCAATAGAAATGATGAAGCTCTTTTCCCTCATTTTCCTTCCCATTAAGAAATTTAATTAGAGCTTGTTTGGTTGAAGGAAAAAGTGAAAAGAGGGAGAGAGATGGGGGGCCACCCATGATTGTTCGGCAGGAGAGAAAAGATGAGGGAATGGATTGAGCGAGGGATTTCAAATCTTTCAGAGAACCCCAATCTTTATCTCTTCCATATGGAAGGATTAGAGCAGGGAATCCACACAGAGCACAATAGAGTGTGTTGGTAGAAGAAAAAGAAGTGGGAAGGGATTTGGGACCGGGACTCCAAATCCTTCAGAACACCCTAATTTTGATCTCTCCTAAATTAGAGAGATTGTTGGAAGGATTGCATACCAAACAACGTAAGCGAAAGGACATCTGCTTCATTCCTCATTTCCCTCCTTAGATGATCTACCACTCCTCCCTTCCTGTTTTCTCTCCTTCCTACCAAACATAACCTAAGAGAAGGGTCCTCCAGTTTCTCTCTATTTCCCTCACCTTGATTGTACACTTTTCCTTCCTTTCCAATGTTCTTTCCCATTTACCAAACATAGCTTTATTATAGTACATTGCATAACTTTGTAGAAACTTCAAACAATTTGTGTCACCAGAACTTGCATATATACATACATACATATATATATATATTATATATATATAAAACAACAAAAGATGAATCAAGACTATAGAACTCACCAATAATAAAAATGAGAATAACACTACAAAATCAGGACTCAAATTAAAGTTTCAATTTTTGCACAAAAATTACAGAAACAATCCAATTGGTTACTAAGAAATACCGTAAACAAGAGTGATAACATTGAGCAAAATGATGCTCCGAACTTTCTTGGAGGCGAAGAAAATCCTCCGCCACAGGGATCGCTTTCCAAACAACGACTTGAAGCTCAGCCCTATGGCTCTCCGGACATCGCGCTTGGTTTCGAGCTCGAGCAAGGGCAATCCAGCTTCACCGACCTCTAAGACCCTGTTTGGCATGTGGAGCCCGGGTCGATGACGAATAAGAAGAAGAAGAAGAAGAAGAAGAGGAAGAGAAAGCACCGAAACGGTGACGTTTCGGAGCTGTACTGTGGAAGGGAAAGAAGGCGTATTGATTGCATAATGGTGAGGAAGTACAGGAAGGGTAAAGCTTGATGGTGAAAGTGTTTGTTGAGTTCCATGACTTTCCTACATTAGTTTGGCAGCCATGGCCGAGCTCAGAGAGCTCTCTCTCTCTCTCTCTTCTCTCTCTCCTCTTTCTCTTTCCCTCTCAACGACTAGAGTCCAGACTCAGAAGTCAGATCGTTGTTCGAAAGAGAGAATCTTCGAATTCGACACGTGGCGAATAATATTCAACAAAAGATCAATTCATGTAGTTACTAGAATGTGTTAGAAACTACTAAATGATCTAAACATGCTACCAACAATTCTTCATAGCAATTAGATCAAATGCAAAATAAAAATTTAGATCGAAAACATACCTCCTGTTATTATCGTTTGAATTCATATAGTTATGGGTAAGTGTTACTTTGGGTTTATGGTTCTTCTAAGCCCTCATACTCTCTCGGCTGATGGTGTAATTCGATTCTAAATGAGAAAGCAGGTTTAGGATACCAAAACCGAGTTGCTACGTCTCCTTTTATAGATTCTTTCTTTCAAAAAATCATTCTCAGACGCACACGCTTAATGGGCGAGAATCTAGGAACGATTACGAATGTTCCTAAACAAATAAAATGAATATGGACCACATAATGGATATGTTCCAATTGTTATCAAGATTTTCGAATTTCGAAAATCCGTTTGGAAGATTATGGAAACGGAAAAAATCCAAACCGAAACTGAAAAAATCTAACATTCTCCCACTTGGTCCATATACTCTATCATTCACCATAATAAGAAACAAAATATATGAATCATAGCAATAGGTCCTCTACAAGTGAGTATTATCTTCCATGTATCACAATGTATCATGTTTCTTAATAATAGCCCATATATCTTAATGAACAAACCCTATGTTATTCTTGGTACAAACTTTAATGATATTTCTCAAAAATAAATAAATGAAATGTGCACAAAAACCAAATGAGAAAACATCACAAATAGAGTTTCATTGAAATGACATCGTTCTTACAACAAAAATCCCATAAAAGAAACAAGTCACATTCTATCTACATGATTCTTAATTTCAATGGTGGCATGCCTTTAGTTAAAGGATCGGCAATCATTAATTCAGTGCCAATGTGTTCAATAACCACTATATTATCTTTAACACGTTCTCTTATGGCTAAATACTTGATGTCAACGTGCTTACTTCGACTACCACTTTTGTTATTCTTAGCCATAAAAACAGTAGCTGAATTATCACAATATATCCTTAATGGCCTAGAAATTGAATCCATAACTCTAAGCCCAGAAATGAAACTCTTCATCTATACACCATGTGAGGTAGCCTCAAAACAAGATACGAACTCAGCCTCCATAGTGGAAGTAGCAGTCAAAGTCTACTTTGCGCTTCTCCAAGATACAGCTCCACCAACTAGCATAAAAACATATCCTAAAGTCGACTTTCGTGAATCAATGCAGCCAGCATAGTCTGAATCAGAGTAGCCAATCACTTCCAAATTATCAGTTCGTCTGTACATAAGCATGTAATCTATGGTCCCTTGAAGATACCTCATTACTTTCTTTGCAGCTTTCTAGCGGTCCAGACCTGGATTACTCTGATATCTTCCGAACATTCTAACAGCAAATGCAATGTCAGGTCTTGTGTAGTCCTGAGCATACATTAGGCTTCCTACGGTAGAAGCATAAGGAATGTTTTCCATTTGTTCCATTTCAAGATTGTTTTTCGGGTACTGATTCAAATTGAACCTGTCACCCTTCACAATGAGAGCTATATTTGGTGAACAATCTTTCATCTGAAATCTCTCTAAAACTTTGTTAATATAGGTCTCTTGAGATAGACCCAGAATTCCTCGAATTCTATCTCTATGTATCTTAATGCTAATGACATAAGACGCATCACCATATCCTTCATTTCAAAGTTGTCAGAGAGAAATTGTTTCACTTCATATAACAAACCCTTATCATTGGTTGCAAGTAAAATGTCATCTACATATAGAATAAGGAAACAAATCTTACTCCCACTGACCTTCTGGTATATATATTGATCCATAATATTATCTACAAATCCAAATGAAGAGATAACATCATGAAACCTTAAATATCACTGACGGGAAGCTTGTTTCAATCCATATATGGATTTCTTAAGATTGCACACCAATTGCTCACCATCATTAGAGGAAAATCTTTCTTGTTGTTTCATATAAACATCTTCCTCTAGACCTCCATTGAGAAAAGCAGTTTTCACTTCCATTTGTTGTAACTCCAAGTCAAAATGTGCAACTAATACTAGAATGATACGAAGAGAATCTTTCTTAGATACAGGAGAAAAAGTTTCCTTGTAGTCGATTCCTTCCCTTTGAGTGAATCCTTTAGCAACGAGTCTTGCTTTATATCTCTCAATGTTGCCTAATGAGTTTTTCTTTGTTTTGAAAACTCATTTACATTTAATGACTTTGGCACCATTAGGCAACTCGACAAGATCACAGACTCCGTTAGATGCCATAGCATTCATCTCATCTTTCATAACATCATACCATAAGTTTGATTCTTTACAACTCATGGCTTGTGAAAACGTTTCAGGATCATTTTCGGCTCCAATGTTATATTCCTATTCTTCTAGATACATAACATAATCACTAGGTATTGTTGATTTCCTTATTCTAGTAGATTTCCTTAAAGTTGTATCAACATTTTCCAGAGGATCATGTTGTTCATCTGATTGTTTAATAATTTCTGACAATTCTTGAACATCTTGATCTACTAGATTGTCATCAGTGGCTTATGGAACTTCAACGATTGGTTGTCCAACACCCTTTTGAGCTTGAGGGGTGTTGTGAATGACAATCAATCTATCACTTGAAGTGGAAGGTTGAGCATCAATATGATTCCTTTCAGAAACAATATCTTGAAATCGATTGCTCCCATTAATTAAGTCATTCTCAAGAAACTTTGCATTTCTTGACTCCATAATCCTAGTGCTATGAGATGGACAATAGAATCTGTATCATTTAGACCTTTCGGCATATCCAATGAAATACCCATTAATAGTCCTTGGGTCCAGTTTCTTTTCTTGTAGGTTGTAAACTCTTACTTCAGACGGACATCCCCAAACGCGTATATGTCCCAAACTCAGTTTCCAACCTTTCCAAAGTTCAAATGGCGTCTTTGGGATAGCCTTGGTTGGAACTCGGTTTAGTATATACACTGCCGTTTTAAGAGCTTCAGTCCACAAAGATTCAGGAATTTTGAAGTTACTTCGCATACTCCTCACCATGTCCATTAAAGTTCGGTTTCTTCTTTCTGCTACACCATTTTGGTCTGGAGATCCAGGCATAATGTATTGGGCAACAATTCATGCTCTTGAAGAAACTTCGCAAATGAACCAGGTGCTTGTCCATTCTCAGTGTATCTTCCATAATATTCTCCACATCTATCCGTTCTCACGACCTTAATCTGCTTTCCATATTGTTTCTCTACTTCATGCTAGAAAACTTTAAAGGCGTCCAGTGCTTCGTACTTATTATGAAGCAAGTAGATATACATGTGTCGTGAGTAGTCATCTATGAAAGAGATGAAATATTTCGGACCACTTATGTCCATGTCTGGACAATAACTATCTGAATGTATGATCTCTAATAAGTCCGAACTCCTCTTTGCACCTTTGTTGGACTTGTTAGTCTGCTTTCTCTTAATGCAATCCACACAAGTTTCGAAATTAGTAAAATCTAAAGTACTAAGTACTCCATCATTTACTAATCTTTTAATTCTCTGTATGGAAATATGTCACAATCTCCGGTGCCACAATATAGAGGATTCTTCATTTATAACACATCATTTCATACCAGTATGAATATGTATAGCATTATAAGTAGTATTATTTTGTAGATTAATATAGAAAAGATCATCAGACAATGTACCATTCCCAATAAGATCAGATTTATAAAATAAACTGAAAGATGTCTTATAAAAATTAAAGGAATAACTTAAAGGTACAAGTCTTGAAACTGAATTCAAATTCCTAAAGAAACTTGGAATATAAAATGTCTTTTTTAGATTCAAAATAAAACCATTACTTAAAACTAAAGTGCATATTCCAATAGCCTCCACATGTGAGCGCATCTTATTTCCTGAATAAATGCACTGCTCACTTTCCATTGACTTCCTTAGGTTTCGCATACCCTACAAGGTATTCGAAATATGTATTGTAGAACCAGAATCAATCCACCATATGTTATAAATAACATCAACCATATTAGATTTATAACAGACAAACGAGATTGGTTTACCTTTCTTCTTAAGCCATTTCTGGAATTTAGTGCAACCCTTCTTTATGTGTCATTTCTTTTTACAGAAAAAAATACTTGGGTTTCTTCTTGATTCCTCATTGGGGCGGTATTTTACCTTTCCCTTTCTTTTTGGTTTGGTCTTCATCTTTTCCTTGCGTTGCCATAAATGCACTTTCACCCATTTCCATCATCAATCTCCCTTCTTCCTGAACACACATAACCAGAAGTTCATTAATTGATCACTTATCTTTATGTGTGTTATAGGATATCTTGAAGGGTCCATATTGAAGTGGAAGAGTATTCAAAATATAGTGCACAAGGAAAGACTCAGACATATCAACCTCAAGTGTCTTCAGTTGAACCGCAGTATCCCTCATATGCATGATGTGCTCACGCACACCTTTGACAGTAGTGAGCTTGATGGATGAAGACTTCATAATTAAGGTGCTAACAAGTGCTTTGTCCGAAGACTCAAACTGCTCATCAATAGCCTTCAGTAGTGGCTTGACTTTATCATGTTATTCGACAGAACCACGAATACCAGCAAAAATTTTAGTCTTTATGAACATAACTGAGAGACGATTAGATCGCTCCTATTTTTCATATCGATCAACTTCATCTGGACTGCTGGTCTCAATGATATAAGGTGGTTCGTCTTTCCTAATAGCATAATCAATGTCCATCCACCATAAATGAAGAAGAATTCTCTCCTTCCACACCTTATAGTTATCACCATTTAGTTCGGGAATATCACACTTAACATCAGAAAAATTCGCGGGTTGCATAACTGCATAAATAAAATTCACATGCTTATAATTAAATTGAGACTAATAAACATAAATTATGTTTTACAAATGTAAATCATGTTATTCAAAATATGAATTTAGTGACATAAAACTTGCCTGTGGGCTAAAGTCCTAATTCAATTAGATCCATCTATAACTTTATGATAAAACTATCAAAATATGTTCCTTGTCCTAATTCCTGTGGGTAAGTTAGGAAATATAATTTGATATTTGTTGATGCCAAAAATAGTTCCGGCAACAACACCCAATGTGGTCGGGTGGTCGGGTCAAGACCGGCCAGTCGCTCCGCCGTGAAGCACCTGCAAAATGAAGCACTTCGGGGTGACAGGGGACACCGGTGTGGTGTCTGCCGTGGGCACTCCGATGCTTAAGTCAGTTGGGGAACTGATGAGCGAAGGGAGAGGCAGAGCTTTGGCAAGATAAGAATGACCGTACCTGGATTTGTGGACTCTTCATTTATTTATAGGCGCCTCTCGCGGATCCGGGTGCTCGGGGCAACCCGGCTGGGTTGGCTACCTAAGGCATCCGGCAGATGACTAGGTCTTAGGCTGACAGATGCCATTAGTCCAATCGACTGACGCCACGTGTCCCTGTCAGAGTAGGTGGCGGCAGGTGGCGATATGACGTGTTGCAGGAGTAGGTGGAAGGCCGTACCACAACCTGGTTGGAAGTACCCGGGTCGCCTGGTCGGCCGTACCCGGGTCGCCTGGTCGGACCGACCCGGGTCGCCTGGTCGGACCGACCCGGGTCGCCTGGTCGGACCGACCCGGGTCGCCTGGTCGGACCGACCCGGGTCGCCTGGTCGCCGTACCCGGGTCGCCTGGTCGGCCGTACAGGGTCGCTTGGTCGCCGTACCCGGGTCGCCTGGTCGGCCGTACCCGGGTCGCCTGGTCGGCCGTTCCCGGGCCGCCTGGTCGGCCGTACCCGGGTCGCCTGGTCGGACCTACTCGGGTCGCCTGGTCAGCCGTACTCGGCACCTGGTCGGCCATACCCGGATCGCCTGGTCGGCCGTACCCGGGTCGCCTGGTCGGGCGTACCCGGGTCGCCTGGTCGGCCGTGCCCGGGTCGCCTGGTCGGCCGTACCCGGGTCGCCTGGTCGGCCGTACCCGGGTCGCCTGGTCGCCGTACCCGGGTCGCCTGGTCGGCCGCGCCCGGGTCGCCTCGTGGCCGTACTCGGCACCTGGTCGCCGTACTCGGCACCCGGTCGCCGTACTCGGCATCTGGTCGGCCGTACCCGGGTCGCCTGGTCGGACGTACCCGGGTCGCCTGGTCGCCGTACCCGGGTCGCCTGGTCGCCGTACCCGGGTCGCCTGGTCGGACGCACCGGGTGGTCCGACGCTTTCATGTTACCGGGGTAGTTGGAAGTGGTACTTTGCGGTCGGAGCAGATCACGGCATCAACATAAGCCCCCCAGCATCTTTGGACTGACCTGGCCAGGGATGCTCCGTGTACTCAAGATGCGCGTGATTGAGCTCCTCATCTAGTTGTTCGATGCTCAACATTTGTTCTTGCCATTGGGTTGTAGTCGGTTAATTGGGTATGGTCGGGTTCTCGGAGCCGTCTGTGCTTGGTTATAGGACCTTACTCCGTGGTCCGGGGACCAACGAAGTTAGGAGTCTGCTAAGGCAGATGTTGGGTCCTGGTCGGGCACGCCTATTGGTAAGTGCCCGGTCGTGGACCTGACTCCGTGGTCCGAGAACCGCAGGAGTCGATTGTCTGCAAGGGCAGATGTTGGGTCCTGGTCGGGCACGCCTGTTGGTTAGTGCCCGGTCATGGGACCTGACTCCGTGGTCCGAGAACCGCGGGAGTTGTCTGCAAGGGCAGATGTTGGGTCCTGGTCGGGCACGCCTGTTGGTTAGTGCCCGGTCATGGGACCTGACTCCGTGGTCCGAGAACCGCGGGAGTTGATTGTCTGCAAGGGCAGATGTTGGGTCCTGGTCGGGCACGCCTGTTGGTTAGTGCCCGGTCATGGGACCTGACTCCGTGGTCCGAGAACCGCGGGAGTTGTCTGCAAGGGCAGATGTTGGGTCCTGGTCGGGCACGCCTGTTGGTTAGTGCCCGGTCATGGGACCTGACTCCGTGGTCCGAGAACCGCGGGAGTTGTCTGCAAGGGCAGATGTTGGGTCCTGGTCGGGCACGCCTGTTGGTTAGTGCCCGGTCATGGGACCTGACTCCGTGGTCCGAGAACCGCGGGAGTTGTCTGCAAGGGCAGATGTTGGGTCCTGGTCGGGCACGCCTGTTGGTTAGTGCCCGGTCATGGGACCTGACTCTGTGGTCCGCATAGCTCCGGGGGGAAGTTCTACCCGGATCACGGGGAGGTTCTACCCGGATCATGCATTGTTCTCGGGGAAGTTCTACCCGGATCATGCATTGTTCTCGGGGAAGTTCTACCCGGATTCGCATTGTTCTCGGCGACGTTTTACCCTGATTCGCATTGTTCTCGGCGACGTTCTACCCGGATCATGCTTTGTTCTCGGCGAGGTTCTACCCGGATCATGCATTGTTCTCGGGGAAGTTCTACCCGGATTTGCACTGTTCTCGGGGAAGTTCTACCGGGATCATGCATTGTTCTCGGGGAAGTTCTACCCAGATCATGCATTGTTCTCGGGGAAGTTCTACCCGGATCATGCATTGTTCCCGGGGAAGTTCGAATGCGGAAATGTTGATTGCTGGAAAGGCGGGGGCCCTCCTTCTAGCGCCAAAATGTTGATGCCAAAAATAGTTCCGGCAACAACACCCAATGTGGTCGGGTGGTCGGGTCAAGACCGGCCAGTCGCTCCGCCGTGAAGCACCTGCAAAATGAAGCACTTCGGGGTGACGGGGGACACCGGTGTGGTGTCTGCCGTGGGCACTCCGATGCTTAAGTCAGTTGGGGAACTGATGAGCGAAGGGAGAGGCAGAGCTTTGGCAAGATAAGAATGACCGTACCTGGATTTGTGGACTCTTCATTTATTTATAGGCGCCTCTCGCGGATCCGGGTGCTCGGGGCAACCCGGCTGGGTTGGCTACCTAAGGCATCCGGCAGATGACTAGGTCTTAGGCTGACAGATGCCATTAGTCCAATCGACTGACGCCACGTGTCCCTGTCAGAGTAGGTGGCGGCAGGTGGCGATATGACGTGTTGCAGGAGTAGGTGGAAGGCCGTACCACAACCTGGTTGGAAGTACCCGGGTCGCCTGGTCGGCCGTACCCGGGTCGCCTGGTCGGACCGACCCGGGTCGCCTGGTCGGACCGACCCGGGTCGCCTGGTCGGACCGACCCGGGTCGCCTGGTCGGACCGACCCGGGTCGCCTGGTCGCCGTACCCGGGTTGCCTGGTCGCCGTACCCGGGTCGCCTGGTCGGCCGTACAGGGTCGCCTGGTCGCCGTACCCGGGTCGCCTGGTCGGCCGTACAGGGTCGCCTGGTCGCCGTACCCGGGTCGCCTGGTCGGCCGTACCCGGGTCGCCTGGTCGGCCGTTCCCGGGCCGCCTGGTCGGCCGTACTCGGGTCGCCTGGTCGGACCTACTCGGGTCGCCTGGTCAGCCGTACTCGGCACCTGGTCGGCCATACCCGGATCGCCTGGTCGGCCGTACCCGGGTCGCCTGGTCGGGCGTACCCGGGTCGCCTGGTCGGCCGTGCCCGGGTCGCCTGGTCGGCCGTGTCCGGGTCGCCTGGTCGGCCGCGCCCGGGTCGCCTCGTGGCCGTACTCGGCACCTGGTCGCCGTACTCGGCACCCGGTCGCCGTACTCGGCATCTGGTCGGCCGTACCCGGGTCGCCTGGTCGGACGTACCCGGGTCGCCTGGTCGCCGTACCCGGGTCGCCTGGTCGCCGTACCCGGGTCGCCTGGTCGGACGCACCGGGTGGTCCGACGCTTTCATGTTACCGGGGTAGTTGGAAGTGGTACTTTGCGGTCGGAGCAGATCACGGCATCAACATAAGCCCCCAGCATCTTTGGACTGACCTGGCCAGGGATGCTCCGTGTACTCAAGATGCGCGTGATTGAGCTCCTCATCTAGTTGTTCGATGCTCAACATTTGTTCTTGCCATTGGGTTGTAGTCGGTTAATTGGGTATGGTCGGGTTCTCGGAGCCGTCTGTGCTTGGTTATAGGACCTTACTCCGTGGTCCGGGGACCAACGAAGTTAGGAGTCTGCTAAGGCAGATGTTGGGTCCTGGTCGGGCACGCCTATTGGTAAGTGCCCGGTCGTGGGACCTGACTCCGTGGTCCGAGAACCGCAGGAGTCGATTGTCTGCAAGGGCAGATGTTGGGTCCTGGTCGGGCACGCCTGTTGGTTAGTGCCCGGTCATGGGACCTGACTCCGTGGTCCGAGAACCGCGGGAGTTGTCTGCAAGGGCAGATGTTGGGTCCTGGTCGGGCACGCCTGTTGGTTAGTGCCCGGTCATGGGACCTGACTCCGTGGTCCGAGAACCGCGGGAGTTGATTGTCTGCAAGGGCAGATGTTGGGTCCTGGTCGGGCACGCCTGTTGGTTAGTGCCCGGTCATGGGACCTGACTCCGTGGTCCGAGAACCGCGGGAGTTGTCTGCAAGGGCAGATGTTGGGTCCTGGTCGGGCACGCCTGTTGGTTAGTGCCCGGTCATGGGACCTGACTCCGTGGTCCGAGAACCGCGGGAGTTGTCTGCAAGGGCAGATGTTGGGTCCTGGTCGGGCACGCCTGTTGGTTAGTGCCCGGTCATGGGACCTGACTCTGTGGTCCGCATAGCTCCGGGGGGAAGTTCTACCCGGATCACGGGGAGGTTCTACCCGGATCATGCATTGTTCTCGGGGAAGTTCTACCCGGATCATGCATTGTTCTCGGGGAAGTTCTACCCGGATTCGCATTGTTCTCGGCGACGTTTTACCCTGATTCGCATTGTTCTCGGCGACGTTCTGCCCGGATCATGCTTTGTTCTCGGCGAGGTTCTACCCGGATCATGCATTGTTCTCGGGGAAGTTCTACCCGGATTTGCACTGTTCTCGGGGAAGTTCTACCGGGATCAGGCATTGTTCTCGGGGAAGTTCTACCCAGATCATGCATTGTTCTCGGGGAAGTTCTACCCGGATCATGCATTGTTCCCGGGGAAGTTCGAATGCGGAAATGTTGATTGCTGGAAAGGCGGGGGCCCTCCTTCTAGCGCCAAAATGTTGATGCCAAAAATAGTTCCGGCAACAACACCCAATGTGGTCGGGTGGTCGGGTCAAGACCGGCCAGTCGCTCCGCCGTGAAGCACCTGCAAAATGAAGCACTTCGGGGTGACGGGGGACACCGGTGTGGTGTCTGCCGTGGGCACTCCGATGCTTAAGTCAGTTGGGGAACTGATGAGCGAAGGGAGAGGCAGAGCTTTGGCAAGATAAGAATGACCGTACCTGGATTTGTGGACTCTTCATTTATTTATAGGCGCCTCTCGCGGATCCGGGTGCTCGGGGCAACCCGGCTGGGTTGGCTACCTAAGGCATCCGGCAGATGACTAGGTCTTAGGCTGACAGATGCCATTAGTCCAATCGACTGACGCCACGTGTCCCTGTCAGAGTAGGTGGCGGCAGGTGGCGATATGACGTGTTGCAGGAGTAGGTGGAAGGCCGTACCACAACCTGGTTGGAAGTACCCGGGTCGCCTGGTCGGCCGTACCCGGGTCGCCTGGTCGGACCGACCCGGGTCGCCTGGTCGGACCGACCCGGGTCGCCTGGTCGGACCGACCCGGGTCGCCTGGTCGGACCGACCCGGGTCGCCTGGTCGCCGTACCCGGGTTGCCTGGTCGCCGTACCCGGGTCGCCTGGTCGGCCGTACAGGGTCGCCTGGTCGCCGTACCCGGGTCGCCTGGTCGGCCGTACAGGGTCGCCTGGTCGCCGTACCCGGGTCGCCTGGTCGGCCGTACCCGGGTCGCCTGGTCGGCCGTTCCCGGGCCGCCTGGTCGGCCGTACTCGGGTCGCCTGGTCGGACCTACTCGGGTCGCCTGGTCAGCCGTACTCGGCACCTGGTCGGCCATACCCGGATCGCCTGGTCGGCCGTACCCGGGTCGCCTGGTCGGGCGTACCCGGGTCGCCTGGTCGGCCGTGCCCGGGTCGCCTGGTCGGCCGTGCCCGGGTCGCCTGGTCGGCCGCGCCCGGGTCGCCTCGTGGCCGTACTCGGCACCTGGTCGCCGTACTCGGCACCCGGTCGCCGTACTCGGCATCTGGTCGGCCGTACCCGGGTCGCCTGGTCGGACGTACCCGGGTCGCCTGGTCGCCGTACCCGGGTCGCCTGGTCGCCGTACCCGGGTCGCCTGGTCGGACGCACCGGGTGGTCCGACGCTTTCATGTTACCGGGGTAGTTGGAAGTGGTACTTTGCGGTCGGAGCAGATCACGGCATCAACATAAGCCCCCCAGCATCTTTGGACTGACCTGGCCAGGGATGCTCCGTGTACTCAAGATGCGCGTGATTGAGCTCCTCATCTAGTTGTTCGATGCTCAACATTTGTTCTTGCCATTGGGTTGTAGTCGGTTAATTGGGTATGGTCGGGTTCTCGGAGCCGTCTGTGCTTGGTTATAGGACCTTACTCCGTGGTCCGGGGACCAACGAAGTTAGGAGTCTGCTAAGGCAGATGTTGGGTCCTGGTCGGGCACGCCTATTGGTAAGTGCCCGGTCGTGGGACCTGACTCCGTGGTCCGAGAACCGCAGGAGTCGATTGTCTGCAAGGGCAGATGTTGGGTCCTGGTCGGGCACGCCTGTTGGTTAGTGCCCGGTCATGGGACCTGACTCCGTGGTCCGAGAACCGCGGGAGTTGTCTGCAAGGGCAGATGTTGGGTCCTGGTCGGGCACGCCTGTTGGTTAGTGCCCGGTCATGGGACCTGACTCCGTGGTCCGAGAACCGCGGGAGTTGATTGTCTGCAAGGGCAGATGTTGGGTCCTGGTCGGGCACGCCTGTTGGTTAGTGCCCGGTCATGGGACCTGACTCCGTGGTCCGAGAACCGCGGGAGTTGTCTGCAAGGGCAGATGTTGGGTCCTGGTCGGGCACGCCTGTTGGTTAGTGCCCGGTCATGGGACCTGACTCCGTGGTCCGAGAACCGCGGGAGTTGTCTGCAAGGGCAGATGTTGGGTCCTGGTCGGGCACGCCTGTTGGTTAGTGCCCGGTCATGGGACCTGACTCTGTGGTCCGCATAGCTCCGGGGGGAAGTTCTACCCGGATCACGGGGAGGTTCTACCCGGATCATGCATTGTTCTCGGGGAAGTTCTACCCGGATCATGCATTGTTCTCGGGGAAGTTCTACCCGGATTCGCATTGTTCTCGGCGACGTTTTACCCTGATTCGCATTGTTCTCGGCGACGTTCTACCCGGATCATGCTTTGTTCTCGGCGAGGTTCTACCCGGATCATGCATTGTTCTCGGGGAAGTTCTACCCGGATTTGCACTGTTCTCGGGGAAGTTCTACCGGGATCATGCATTGTTCTCGGGGAAGTTCTACCCAGATCATGCATTGTTCTCGGGGAAGTTCTACCCGGATCATGCATTGTTCCCGGGGAAGTTCGAATGCGGAAATGTTGATTGCTGGAAAGGCGGGGGCCCTCCTTCTAGCGCCAAAATGTTGATGCCAAAAATAGTTCCGGCAACAACACCCAATGTGGTCGGGTGGTCGGGTCAAGACCGGCCAGTCGCTCCGCCGTGAAGCACCTGCAAAATGAAGCACTTCGGGGTGACGGGGGACACCGGTGTGGTGTCTGCCGTGGGCACTCCGATGCTTAAGTCAGTTGGGGAACTGATGAGCGAAGGGAGAGGCAGAGCTTTGGCAAGATAAGAATGACCGTACCTGGATTTGTGGACTCTTCATTTATTTATAGGCGCCTCTCGCGGATCCGGGTGGTCGGGGCAACCCGGCTGGGTTGGCTACCTAAGGCATCCGGCAGATGACTAGGTCTTAGGCTGACAGATGCCATTAGTCCAATCGACTGACGCCACGTGTCCCTGTCAGAGTAGGTGGCGGCAGGTGGCGATATGACGTGTTGCAGGAGTAGGTGGAAGGCCGTACCACAACCTGGTCGGAAGTACCCGGGTCGCCTGGTCGGCCGTACCCGGGTCGCCTGGTCGGACCGACCCGGGTCGCCTGGTCGGACCGACCCGGGTCGCCTGGTCGGACCGACCCGGGTCGCCTGGTCGGACCGACCCGGGTCGCCTGGTCGCCGTACCCGGGTCGCCTGGTCGCCGTACCCGGGTCGCCTGGTCGGCCGTACCCAGGTCGCCTGGTCGGCCGTACAGGGTCGGCTGGTCGCCGTACCCGGGTCGCCTGGTCGGCCGTACAGGTCGCCTGGTCGCCGTACCCGGGTCGCCTGGTCGGCCGTACCCGGGTCGCCTGGTCGGCCGTTCCCGGGCCGCCTGGTCGGCCGTACCCGGGTCGCCTGGTCGGACCTACCCGGGTCGCCTGGTCAGCCGTACTCGGCACCTGGTCGGCCATACCCGGATCGCCTGGTCGGCCGTACCCGGGTCGCCTGGTCGGGCGTACCCGGGTCGCCTGGTCGGCCGTGCCCGGGTCGCCTGGTCGGCCGTACCCGGGTCGCCTGGTCGGCCGTACCCGGGTCGCCTGGTCGCCGTACCCGGGTCGCCTGGTCGGCCGCGCCCGGGTCGCCTCGTGGCCGTACTCGGCACCTGGTCGCCGTACTTGGCACCCGGTCGCCGTACTCGGCATCTGGTCGGTCGTACCCGGGTCGCCTGGTCGGACGTACCCGGGTCGCCTGGTCGCCGTACCCGGGTCGCCTGGTCGCCGTACCCGGGTCGCCTGGTCGGAAGCACCGGGTGGTCCGACGCTTTCATGTTACCGGGGTAGTTGGAAGTGGTACTTTGCGGTCGGAGCAGATCACGGCATCAACAATATTCTATCCTAATTAATCATATAAATATAATAAAAATTCCTGTAGGATAAAATCTATCATATTACGTATGATTAACTACAACTAATGCTATAATGTGATCCTAAAATACTTAATATATACTTTCAATTAATTAAAGATGTTGTGGCTACTCTCTAATTAATTAAAATTATATGGATCACTCAACATTAAATAAATCTCAAAGGCTCATAAAAACATGAGTAAGTTTTACACACAAAAATGAAACAACAATGTACTAATATTATTTATCTTAATTTTGTATGTATAATAAAATAATAAATTATACACACAAATAATAAAATAATATAAACACATAATAATATTCACAATTAATTCATAAAGAGCCTTTAAAATTAAACACATAATAATCTCCCTCAGACAACATATTACAGAACCGAGACAAATTATTATAATAATAATACATAATTTTTTTTTATTTCCAAAATTTGGTCCCTTAAACGACATGTCGTTTCTTAAAAACGACACAAACCTTTTCTCCAAAAAACGATGTGTGGTTTTCTCAATGAGCCACCTAAAACGACATGTCGTTTTCAACTATATAAAACGACTTGTCGTTTTTTTTTGTCGTCTTCAACCTCCAGCCGGGTCAAAACGACCCGGTTCGAACCCGAAGTAAAACCCGATGGTTTCTCATCATTCCGACGTCCAAAATTTATGTTTCAAATCACATAAGTAATATATTAATGATTACTAACAATAAATCACACCAAAACGTCCAAAATTCAAAACATGAAATCCAAAACACTAACGGTATTAACTCTATTACCGGAAAAATACAAAACGGCAAGACAGAGGTTAAAACATGCTCTGATACCAACTGTTAGAAACTAATTAATGATCTAAACATGCTACCAACAATTCTTAATAGCAATTAGATCAAATGCAGAATAAAAATTTGGATAAAAAACATACCTCCCGCCGTTGCCTTTTGAATTCACAGAGTTATGGGTAAGTGTTACTTTGGGTTTATGATTCTTCTAAACGTATAATTCGATTCTAAATGAGAAAGCAGGCTTAGGGTACCAAAACCGAGTTGCTACATCTCCTTTTATAGATTCTTTCTATCAAAGAATCATTCTCAGGCGCACACGCTTAATGGGCGAGAATCTAGGAACGATTACAAATGTTCCTAAACAAATGGAATGAATATGGATCACATAATGGATATGTTCCGATTGGTATCAAGATTTTCGAATTTTGAAAATGCGTTTGGAAGATTATGGAAACGGAAAAAATCCAAACCGAAACTGAAAAAATCTAACAGAATGCCCTTCGGGGAATACGTGGCTGTATTCTGAGACGGTGACTACGTTAGAATTCAGTGCTCGCGTTACGGAGGATTTATTGGTTACAAAATTACTGGTTCTCGTTGCGCTCTAGCAGTTCATCTTTGCCGACCTTAACTTTCAAGCTTCAACCGTCTTTTTCAGGCTTAACGAGGGAAATAACGAAGGAAAAAAAAATGTCAAGCAAAAATTGAATTTGAAATCAGTTCCCAAATGGACCATAAGATCATATGTTGATGTGAACACTCAACACGTGAACAAAGATTAAAATATGAATATTGATGGAAATATTTGTATTTTAATTTTACGAAGACTTAAAAAAAGAAAATTGCGATATGTGTGAAAATGTTTTATAATTTTATGTTTTTTCTATGTTTATAAATGTTTTATAATTATATGTTTTTACTATGTATATAAACAAGTAACATCATATATATATCTCAACGACATATTCAAAAAAAAAAAAAAAAAATTCTAGGAGGTTCAAGCATGATAATAGAAGTGGTTTGATTCACACAATATTAGTCTCATGATATATTATTTGAATTGTATTAAATATAATTGAATATATCACGTATAAAGTTTGATATCTTCTTATTGTATTTTCATGAATAGGAAACTGGGAATTCTTCTAATTATTTTACATGAGAAAATGAAGGTATGCTCGGATGAGGTTAACTTAAAATTCTGTGAGGATAATAAACATGATCAGAATCATCATTGAAGGAGATATTATAATTGAATCTCGAATTCATAGATTGTAAACTCAAAAAAACACGATCTTTATTAAACATTAGCATTCTTAACCTTGAATTTATTTGTTTTTTCTTGGTTTCTTTTTTGTTTTTAAAGAAAATCCTTTATTATTATTATTATTATTATTATTATTATTATTATTATTATTATTATTATGTGGAAAGATATATCTCTAGAGGATAAAAACCAAATATTTATACAAAAATAAAATAATAAAATAAATTTACATTCATGATCAAAATATTTTGAAATTTTCTCCATTGACGATATTTTCATAACGCTGTAAAAATTACATTACAAAGTTACCAAAAATCAAAATTTGAAACGATATTCACTAATTTCCATAATCATTTACTAATATTTGGCTAATATTTTGACAGAAAAGATATTACATCAAAAAGATATTTCATGTACCTTTCAAAATCCTAAATTTAATCAAAATTTCAGAAATATCGGTTATTTTTGTCCATGTGCATGAGTGAGGCCTTTTTTTTTTTTTTTTTTTTTTTTTTACATATTAAATCTAAATAAAAATTACAAAACGAAAAACATAAGATTAGTGGCATAATTTTCACAAAGTATAGATAAATACAAAGAAGTAACTTTATGATTAATTTGTTTACTGTAATTGTGGCATTACATATTAAAGTGGCGTTTTGACTAAGCAGGTGGCACATGGTCAACTCGAAAAATGACACAAAAGTTGAGATCAATGCATTTCCTTCTCTTGTACATGATGGGAAAGAGAGAAATTTCTCTAATATGGGCACAAAGAAATAGAGAAAATTTCTCAGATCCTTTCCGGAAAAATAAAAAAATAAAAAAAAGGGAGATTATTTTCTATTAACTATCAATGCATGTAATCATATATTTCAATTAACTTATTATAACGAGTCATATATAATAACTTAAAATGTATATTTAGCATTATAGTATTGTCTTTAGGTTACTAAAAAAGTGTATCAACTATACACTTATATTTTGAAACAATAGATCTGGTTGGTTGAATGTTATAAATCATGGATATTGCAGGAATCAAACAAAATTATTGTTTGATAATGAAAAATATATTTTGTTTTGACAAGACCATGCACGGTGATCATATGCATGTGAAACATGTGAAAATGCTGACATATCCAGAACTTTGTTTAAGGAAATGCCTCGGATAATTTATTTTTAAAAATAAAAAATAAAAAATAAAAAAGGGGCCTCGGATAACAAATTTTATTTAGTGAAGCACAATGAAAGGGGTCAAAAAAAAAAAAAAATAAAATAAAAACAACTAAGTACGTATGTTCTAAAGAGAAGAATTAAGTTAATGGCACAACAAAAAATTTTGGCAGATGACAGAAACGATATTCACTATATTCACTAATTTTCATAGTCAGTAAATTAGGTTAATGGCACAACAAAAAATTTTGGCAGAAACGATATTCACTAATTTTCATAGTCAGTAACTAAAAATATTTTTTCCTCTATTAATACTTGCTTGAATTTTTGACCATTTATACTTATCTAATTGGATATTTAAAAAAAAAAAAAAACGAAATCTATTATAATTGGACTAATAACTAGATTTTTTTTTTTTTTGAGAGAGAATCTGATAAACAACGCTATTCAAACTTCAACTATTGTCTGTTAGGCCCATTTGTATTTGTTCATCAATTTGTTGAACTGGTCCTAATGTCAGCTGACATTCTGCATTTGATGTTAAGAATAAGTTGAGTTTTGGATAACTAAGCTAAACATTCAACATTACACTCCCATTTCTTAGATTCAAATCGAAACTACTCAATTTTAGTTGACATTATGCTGTAAATATTCAACCAGTTGTGAACTCAAAGAGCTCAAAAGATAGCAGACAGACAATACTGTTGTCGTTTTTGTCATTTTCTGAATTTTCCTTCAAGAGAAAGCATAGTAGCTGACAAGATCAAGCTCTCCCTCAAGAACTATATATCTCCTGACACAAATTTGACTTCCCTACTTGAAAAAAAAAAAAAAAAAAAAAACCTGAATATGAACTTAAATTTTGGCCCTTAAGTGGTAGGTCAAGATTGTACGCCACGTTTTAAATAATTTCACTGCTTGCATATCCCATTATTCACTGCACCAGATTCTTACATTAACATCACTACAATATTTATATCTATAAACACACACATACATATAAATAAATATATATAGTCGTTGAATATTTGAATGGTTCATCTCATCATGATTTCTCCCCCCGGGAAGGCAGCTGTCCGTACAGGGGGTCCGTGTAAGATTTGTGAGGTGAGCCCCATACATATATATATATATATATATATATATGTATATAATGGTCAATCAGAGTCCTTTGAGAAGTACTGAACTGATTTGGTATTGAGCTCACTGGTCTGGCCAAGATTTATCACAAACGAGTACTTCTGTACTTGGATGCGAGAATAGTTTCACCAGGTTTATTTTGTTAAATGCACTACCCTTATCGATCCTATGTTCCCACACTCAAACATGTTTTTCTTTTTCTTTTCTTTTCTTTTCTTTTTAATATAGTAAAAGTGACAAGACAGAGGATACTATATCCAAATAATCATTGAAAGTCAAGATTGTTGCATGGTAATGGATCCATTACAAAGTGAATTATTTATATATCATGTCCATTGTGGTGAAATTAGGTCGAGAGTCGAGATCAAGACCATATCAGAGAGAACGGGTAGCATTACTATCCCACGAAATGACTCGTGGTATACTAGACGTGGTTACTTATGAAGATATTGTCTCTGTAGATAATAATATAGCTTGATCTGTTATGTAATACTAATTGACCAACCCGTTTATGGTATGAGATTTATGACTCTTATTTATTAAAATAATAACGTTTTTTAAATTTTTAGTCTAGCTCCCATTTAATTTTTTTTTAACGGAAAATAAGAAGAGAAACTCTCAATTTTGAGAAAACTAAGCGCTAACTTATAAGGCACTAATTATTTCACATAATCAAAAGTGTTTATTTTGAAGATATACTTATGAATTATCAAATCATACATGTGTCAAGTCAAATTAACACAGACTGATTGCTTAATTTGTAACTATATCGTTAATCAAAATATGTGCTTAATTTAGAATAAGTTACATGAAAAGGGTACTTATTTTACGAAGAATGAAATCGCATTCAAATTCTAACCCTAAGAATATATATCTTTGAGCTACCTTTTGAAACTTTTTAGTTTTCTTTTTGCTATAAGATTAATTAACCACTTCAATTGCAATCCAGCTTACTTTAATATATAAAATATTCACTCAAAGCATTCCAAGTATGTTAGTTATACTGAACGATATATTAAATTCTCAACTCTATTTTTTTCTCTCAACTTTATATAATATTAAAAATACATAAAACTTCAAAATTAAACCATAAATTTAACAGAACAGGAAAATTAGAAAACAAACAAATAAACTAGAAATTTTACTCTATATTATAGTTTCAAAAGTAAATCGTACATAAAAGACAAAAAAAAAACAAAAATCTTATTCTTTTAATAAAAATTAAGAGAAAATTTGTTAAAATCATCTACCAACAATATATATATATATATATATATATATAGCTAACAGAGGGAAAAAAGAAACTTAATTTAGTCACTAGTTTAATAGTCTTCTCATAATATATAAACTACAAGAGGAGACAACTAAAAACAAGAAAAACTAGCACATCCCAATAATATTAGCACGTTTACTCACCGACTTTGTATGTCCAGAGCTTGACGGAGCCAGAAATGTCCCAGCTACCTTCGTGGACGGCAACATCATGTATCTTGTCGGAGCAGGCATTGGGGAGGAGGTGCTGTTGGTAGCTCATGACTTCGAAAACTTTATCGGCGGACGACTTGATCTCTACTTCACCTTCCAGCTTATCGACTGAAGCCATTAATTATTTGTTCACCTAATTAATCCTGTAGTACTAGATGGACGTAGTGGTAATTTGTTTATGACTTTAGATGGCTATTGAACAAGGATTTCAACTATTTATATAGTTCTCTCTCGTCATTTATAAAAAAATATTTTTAAAAAAATACCATAACGGATAGATACTGAAAATATACTTGACAATTATCTTTCTAGTTATTTCTCCTTAGAATTTCGTGTGGTCTACAATGTCTATCAATAACTTGCTTTAGAGAACACGCATAGATCTTCTAATAACACATTGCGTATTTTCGTGATTATGTTAATCATCTCTCAATTGTTCTATAATTTATGGGATGTCTCCGATCAAGGGACTTTTTAGTCATTTGAAGATATGCTAACGAAAAATAAAATATTAATGAATATCTCCTACTAACTTGCTTTTCAGAAAATAGATCTTTTAATAATAACCGGGAGTTTATATTAGCTTTAATCTAAAAGTTTCAGGTATGACTATACATGATAAAATTCTCTTCACAAACTCAACATTTGAACCACTATATATATGTAAAAGCAAAAGTACAATAATACATAATATTAATAGGAGAAAACCGGCTAATTCAATGGATAAGAGGGAAATGACGGGAGAATGTCTATGCTTACGTGAATTTAAAAAATAGGAAATAACGGGATCATCATAAAAAAAAATTTTTATTCACAAAAAAATGGATAAGAGGGAAGAGACATATAAATAAGAACTTTTGTATATGTTTAAATGTGAGAGTATTTTTATTTCTGATATCTTAAAAGATTTTGTTGTATATATATATTTTTCGTATATATATGTTAGTAAAAGAAAAATCATGAAATTATTGATAGTAGGAAAAGACGATCAATAATGCAGCAAGCAAGAATCACGTGTACTAACAATTTTTTATAGTATTTAACCGAAAAAAAAAGCACAATTTTTTATAGTAGCTATTGATGTGGCAGTTTCATGAATCACATATTTTATAATAACGTAGGGACAAAGACCGTCTTTGATAGTGGCTGCTCAACAAACAAGATACACATCTAAAAGTTCCCGATTTATAATAATTTTTATTTGATAGTCACATTTCTGATATTTTTACCATTAATGTCGAATAGGAATGCTGATCAACCAATTATTAATACAAGGGTACAGAACTGCCATAGCTGTTCAAGATAAGGTACGAATTTTAACACATATGAGCTGTCCATGGATTTAGACTTCATGAATTCATTTTTCAACCCTGCACAAAAAGTTAACGCAAAATTAAAGCACGTTTGATTGTCTGCATTGTATTATATCGGAAAAAAATGTATTGTACTGTCTTTAGATACAGATGCATATAATGGGCAGTAAGGGAATGCGCGCCCCTACTTGGAAAAGCATGATGGGATGGAAAAGGATGGAAATATCTTTGTTAGATATCTATCTTTTATCTATGGGGTATTTATCTTTTATCTATGCGACGGCATTATCCGTTTTAATTTTAATTATTAATATTTATATTGACGAGTGCAGAATATAAAGACCGAGAGAAACTAATACAAACGATATGATTTTATCATATTTAAGAAAGTGTTATTGTTTATTGGGTTGAAAAATCTAAAAACAGGGACTATCACCCTATCTTTTAATTATTCACAAAAAAAAAAAAAAAAAATTGTAAGCACATTATTTGAGGATATTTTGTGGTTAGTGTCCCCGTTAAATATAGTCTGAATGCTCTTTTGTATTAAGCTCTCTTTTAAAATTATAACCTTTTTATTTTTATTTTTTTGCGTTTTACTTTTTTTATTAGACTATTACACTGTTATTCACACGCATGACTCTCTCTTGCCTCTCTATTTTAACTTTTTTTTTGGGGGGTAAAATTCCCTTCTCTATTCCTTTTTCTTTATTTCTGGAATATGCATAATAAAACCAGAGGCAGAGGTTCCTTTTCCTGGGTGATCATGACAATTTAGTTGTCTATAATAAATGACAAGTAAGACAAGGATACTTTAAAGTGTGATAATAGTTTACCATGTAACAATTTGAAAGCATGAAAACGCTTTTACTATAAAATAGAAACAAGAAAAACTAGCACATCCCAAAAATATTAGCGCGTTTACTCACCGACTTTGTATGTCCAGAGCTTGACGGAGCCAGAAATGTCCCAGCTACCTTCGTGGACGGCAACATCATGTATCTTGTCGGAGCAGGCATTGGGGAGGTGGTGCTGTTGGTAGCTGACGACTTTAAACTTTATCGGCAGACGACTTGATCTCTACTTCACCTTCCAGCTTATCGACTGAAGCCATTAATTATTTGTTCACTTAATTAATCCTGTAGTACTAGATGGATGTAGTGGTAATTTGTTTACGACTTTAGATGGCTATTGAACAAGGATTTCAACTATTTATATAGTTCTCTCTCGTCACTCATAAAAAAATATTTAAAAAAAATACCATAACGGATAGATAAGTGATGAATTTCTTTGTACTGTTTCAATTTAAGCGGAGGGCTTTCAGTCATTTAAAAATATACTTGACAATTGTCTTTCTAGTTATTTCTCTTTAGAATTTCGTGTTGTCTACAATGTCTATCAATAACTTGCTTTAGAGAACACGCATATATATATCTTCTAATAAAACATTGCGTATTTTCGTGGTTATTTTAATCTTCTCTCAATTGTTCTATAATTTATGGGATGTCTCTGATCAAGGGACTTTTTAGTCATTTGAAAATATGTTAACGAAAGATAAAATATAGGGCCGGCAATTCCGGACACGACACGGTGACACGACACGAGAACGACACGTAATAAATGGGTTTATACCGCACGTTTAATAATTGGGTCGAAATTGGGTCGACACGTTTAACACGAAAATAAATGGGCCGGAAACGGGCTAACACGATTAACACGTTTAACACGTTTATGTTACAATTTTCAAACTATTCTAAAGCTCTTTTTATAACAAGGGTCGGTAATTCCTGACACGATACGGTGACACGAGACAAGAACGACACGTAATAAATGGGTTTGGACCGCACGTTTAATAATTGGGTCGACACGTTTAACACAAAAATAAATTGGTTGAAAACGGGCTGGCCCAAACACGGCCCACGAACACGATTTGCCAGCTCTAATAAAATATTAATGAATATCTCCTACTAACTTGCTTTTCAGAAAATAGATCTTTTAATAATAACCAGGAGTTTATATTAGCTTTAATCTAAAAGTTTCAGGTATGACTATACGTGATAAAATTCTCTTCACAAACTCAACATTTGAACCACTATATGTACGAGCAAAAGTACAATAATACATAATATTAATAGGAGAAAACCGGCTAATTCAATGGATAAGAAGAAAATGACGTCTATGTCTACGTGAATTTAAAAAATAAGAAATGATGGATCACCATCAAAAATATTTTTTTTTAACCACAAAAAAATGGATAAGAGGGAAGAGATATATAAATAAGAACTTTTGTACGTTTAAATGTGAGAGTATTTTTATTTCTCATATCTTAAAAGATTTTTTGTATATATATATTTTTCTTATATATATGTTAGTAAAAGAAAATCATGAAATTATTGATAGTACGAAAAGACGATCAATAATCCAGCAAGTGTGTATTAACAATTTTTTATAGTATTTAACCAAAAAAAAAAACATAATTTTTTATAGTAGCTATTGACGTGGTAGTTTCATGAATTACATATTTTATGATAACACAGGGACAAAGACTATCTTTAAGAGTGACTGCTCAACCAACAAGATACACATTTAGAAGTTCCCGATTATAATAATTTTTTATTTGATAGTCACATTTCTGATATTTGTACCATTAATGTCGAATAGCAATGCTGATCAACCAATTATTAATACAAGGATACAGAACTGTCATAGCTGTTCAAGATAAGGTACGAATTATTAACACATATGAGCTGTCCATGGATTTAGACTTCATGAATTCATTTTTCAACCCTGCACAAAAAGTTAAAGCAAAATTAAAACACGTTTGATTGTCTGTATTGTATATCTATAATTTATGGGATATCTCTGATCAAGGGACTTTTTAGTCATTTAAAGATATTCTAACGAAAAGTAAAATATGAATGAATATCTCCTACTAACTTGCTTTTCAGAAAATAGATCTTTTAATAATAACCGGGAGTTTATATTAGCTTTAATCTAAAAGTTTCAGGTATGACTATATATGATAATATTCTCTTCACAAACTCAACATTTGAACCACTATATATATATGTAAAAGCAAAAGTACAATAATACATAATATTAATAGGAGAAAACCGGCTAATTCAATGGATAAGAGGGAAATGACGGGAGAATGTCTATGCTTACGTGAATTTAAAAAATAGGAAATAACGGGATCACCATAAAAAAATTTTTATTCACAAAAAAATGGATAAGAGGGAAGAGACATATAAATAAAAACTTTTGTATATGTTTAAATGTGAGAGTATTTTTATTTCTGATATCTTAAAAGATTTTTTTGTATAATATATTTTTCGTATATATATGTTAGTAAAAGAAAAATCATGAAATTATTGATAGTAGGAAAAGACGATCAATAATGCAGCAAGCAAGAATCACGTGTACTAACAATTTTTTATAGTATTTAACCGAAAAAAAAAACACAATTTTTATAGTAGCTATTGATGTGGCAGTTTCATGAATCACATATTTTATAATAACGTAGGACAAAGACCGTCTTTGATAGTGGCTGCTCAACAAACAAGATACACATCTAAAAGTTCCCGATTTATAATAATTTTTTATTTGATAATCACATTTCTGATATTTTTACCATTAATGTCGAATAGGAATGCTGATCAACCAATTATTAATACAAGGTACAGAACTGCC
>JAINRH010000072.1:0-26631 GCA_025413025.1 Ficus hispida
TACTCGACAGAGATTCATCCGACCAAGCCACTCTCCATGGGGAGCACCTGTCCTGTTCGTAAAAGAAGACGATCGTTGCGCATGTGCATCGACTACAGAGAATTGAACAAGCTGACGATCAAAAACAAATACCCACTGCCAGGATCGACGATTTGTTCGACCAGCTTAGAGGAGCAGAAGTGTTCTCCAAAGTGGACTTGCGATCAGGTTATCACCAACTTCGAATCAAGGAGTCGGATGTGTTCAAGACGACTTTCAGGACGCGCTATGGGGCATTACGAGTTTTTAGTAATGCCATTCGGATTGACAAACGCCCCAGCTGCATTCATGGATCTCATGAACCGAATTTTCAAGGAATACTTGGACAAATTTGTCATCGTTTTCATCGACGACATTTTGATCTACTCAAGATCCAAAGAGGAGCACGAGCAGTACCTCAGACTGGTAATGGAAATGTTAAGGCGACATCAGCTATACGCCAAATTCACGAAGTGTGAATTTTGGCTGAATAAGGTTCACTTTTTGGGGCATGTAGTATCAAAAGAGGGAGTTTCCGTAGATCCAGCAAAGATTGAAGCGGTTAGCTCATGGCCGACCCCCAGAAACGTTACCGAGATAAGAAGCTTCCTAGGGCTCGCTGGATACTATCGACGCTTCGTAGAGGGATTCTCCAGGATAGCAGCACCCCTCACGACCCTCACCAGGAAGGACAAAAGTACGAATGGACTCCAAAGTGCGAGGAAAACTTCCAGAAGCTGAAGAGAAAGTTGACAAGTGCCCCGGTGCTCATCATTCCTAATGTTGATGCAGGAAATTTCGTAATCTACAGTGATGCTTCTAAGATTGGATTAGGAGCCGTTCTGATGCAGGACGGAAAGGTGGTAGCTTATGCATCAAGACAGTTGAAAAATCATGAACAGAATTATCCTACGCACGATTTGGAGCTAGCAGCGGTGGTCTTCGCACTTAAGATATGGAGACATTATCTGTATGGAAACAAATGCGAGATCTACACAGATCACCAGAGCCTCAAGTATATTTTTACTCAGAAGGAGCTGAATATGAGGCAAAGAAGATGGCTAGAGTTAGTAAAGGATTACGACTGCGAATCCTTACCACCCTGGAAAGGCCAACAGGGTAGCCGATGCGCTGAGTAGGAGATCGGTAGGCACACTGATGTCCATTGAAGCACTTCCCAAGGCCTTGCAGAAAGAGATCAGTAATTATCAACTAGAAATAATCACCGGGAGATTGGATTCACTGACTCTTCACTCAGATTTGCTGGACAGAATCAAGGCGCATCAGGGAGAAGATTCTTCGTTGAGAAAGGCACGACTTCCTGATCAGGACAGCAAAGATTTTACGACTTCTGCAGACGGAATAATCCACTTCAAGAGACGGATTTGGGTTCCAAAAGTGAAGGATTTAAAGGAACAAATCCTAAAAGAGGCACACCAGACGCCATACTCTATACATCCCGGAGCTACCAAGATGTACAAGGACCTCAAGGAGACATACTGGTGGCCCAACATGAAGAATGACGTGGCAGAATTCGTATCAACTTGCTTAACTTGCCAGAAAGTTAAGGCAGGGCACCGACATCCCGGAGGCGAACTACAGAAAATTGAACTCCCAGAATGGAAATGAGAGCAAATTACGATGGATTTCGTAGTAGGATTGCCAAGGACGACAAGTGTTAATGATACGATTTGGGTCATTGTCGACAGATTGACCAAATCAGCCCATTTTATCGCCATCAAGGCCACCTTTTCAGTAGAAAAATTGGCCGAACTCTACGTAAATCAAGTTGTCAAGTTGCACGGAGTGCCAAAATCGATCATATCCGACTGTGATGGGCGTTTTACTTCGCGTTTCTGGACCAGTGTTCATATGTCAATGGGGTCGAGATTGAAGTTCAGTACTGCATTTCACCCCCAAACCGATGGTCAATCGGAGAGAACTATCCAGACCCTTGAAGATATGCTGCGATCGTGTGTCTTGGACTTCAAAGGAAACTGGGATCAGAAGCTCCCGTGGATCGAATTCTCGTACAACAACAGCTATCACTCTTCGATTGACATGGCACCGTTCGAAGTGTTGTATGGGAGAAAGTGCAGATCGCCAATTAATTGGCAAGAAGTCGGCCAGAAGCAGCTACAAAAGACAGACTTCATCAGAAAGACCTCTGAGGATATCCAGAAAATCAAACGAAGACTCGACATTGCTTTCAATCGACAGAAAAGTTACACTGATAAACGTCGCAGACCTTTGGAATTTCAAGTTGGGGATGCGGTCTTCATAAAGATTGCTCCGATGAAGGGAGTAATGAGGTTCGGTAAGAAAGGAAAGTTGCGCCCGCGCTACACAGGACCGTTCGAGATCTTGGAAAGGGTTGGAAAGGTCGCGTACAGACTCGCTTTACCGCCAGAGCTATCATCAATGCACGACGTTTTCCACGTTTCAATGCTCAAAAGTATATCTCGGACCCTTCCCACATACTTCATCAGGAGCCGGTAGAGGTTCAGACCGATATGACATACGAGGAAAAGCCTGTCAGAATCCTCGATAGGGAAGATAAGGTCCTGAGGAACCGAACGATTCCTATGGTCAAGGTTTTGTGGAAGAATCATGCGGTTGAAGAAGCGACATGGGAAGTCGAGAACGACATGAGAAGAATCTACCCCGAATTGTTCTGATTTTCGAGGACGAAAATTTTTAAGGGGGTAGGTTGTAACACCCGAATTTCTTCGGTTCATATTTTATAGAAATTTCGTGTAAATATTTACCGTAATCGGTATTTCATGAGGAAGTTCGTTTTAGAACTTAATTTGTTAAACGAGTTCTTAAGATTTATTAAGACTCAAAAACAAATTCCATGAACTCGCAAAAGACCTTTATGAGTGAAGGAGGTTGTATTTGCACATTTCAAGACAAGTCGACGTTGACCATTAAGTAAGTTAGACCAAAACGGTCGAAAACGTCAAACAAGAATATTTTTTTTTAGATCGCAGTATAAGTGAAATTACTGCTAAAAACTCATTTCTTGATCAAGATGAGTTTGAATAGGAATTAAAATCACCTTAGAAAAATCAAGCATACTAAGTTAGAGTTCAGGGCGAAAGGATTCGGAAAAAATAAGAGAAAAGATTTTCCGATCGAGTTTTTCACAGATCGAAAATTTTAATGCAATATAATTTTTGATACTGAGTATTTAAGCAACTCAGTATTAAAATTTATTGCAATGTGTTGAAATTACACAATTTTTTCAAAAGATTGAACCAAACAAGCCTTTAAGCTTAATTTCATCACAATTAAGCTAAGTTAGGACTTAACCCTCCACACACATGGACCAATGAGCTTGTGACACCTCATCTATGAGTTGTCAACCACTCTCCCACTCCTTCCCCTTAGCAGCCGGCCACTCAAGCCCCTTTGGGCAATAGCTTGCAAAAATGGGAGGACTAAATAGCAAGATTTGAACCAAATTTACCTTGGAAAAGAAAGCCTAGGATTTTCCCTAGCTAGAGGCACTATTTCTAGGGATTTCAAACCCCAAAATTTCAGCAGCCCTTAACCCATGATCAGCTATTCCAATTGGCATTTCTCCTCCAAGAAAATCCGAGAGAGAGAGAGAGAGAGAGAGAGAGAGAGAGAGAGCTAAGAAACCAAGAGAGTTCAAGCCAAAAAGTTTGTGAAGAAACCCCTAAAAGGCCTTCGGTTTTCTTGTGAGATCAAAGGAGAAAGTTGTTCAAAATTTTTCCCCTCTCTTTCCCACCTTGCCGAGTGTTTGGGAGCTGAGAAAATCCAAGAAAAAATTTCGGGTTTTGGCTAGAAGCAAGGGTTGTATGAAGGTGTGATCTAGATCCAAGAGAAACCACCCTTTTGTGAGTTGCTACTTAAGGAGATTCAAGGAATCTTAAGGTAAGATTTTTTGGGCATTTTCTTCTCTTTTCTAAGGTTGGTTGGGGGAGGAAGTTAACAAAATTTTTTGTGACCATTGTTGAAGTCCAAACCGTGCACATTGGAGACTAATCTCAACTAGGAACAAGCTAGTGACACCCCGGATTTTTGAGGTAAAAATCCGAACTTTACCCTAGTTTTTGGTTCAAATTTTTGGTTCATTTTCTCAAGGGTTTTACCGTGTATTTCGAGCACAAAAAGTTGTAAGAGCTTAAGCTCATAATTTTTGGTTTTAGCCCTAAATAGCTTAGGTTATATTTTTATGCTTGATTTAGGTTTTGAGGTGATTATTTTGCATGTTTGGTTGGAGATATGCTCTATGATTTTGTGTGCTAGAGATGCATGCTAGGGTTTCTATTTAAGGGTTTCATGTCTCTATTATGTTTATCAAATTTCTAGATGCATGTTCTAGGGATTGTATGATGTTATGGTTGAGTTTTGTTGTATGTATGTTTCTCTCTCAAAACCGTGGACCAAGGGGTCTCGGCCTTGAGTTGAATCCGAAAGCACGGGATTTAAAATTTTATGTGTATGAGGGACGTTAGAAGACGTGCATGTGTTAATAGGTCCCGCATTGGGCGGTCGAGCTAGAGCGACGCATAGGGACGTAAAATTTGGACTAACACCAAAACTGCTCTCGGGTCCAACACCCGGAAGTTCCGAAAAGTAGGACTTACAGGTCCTTAGAGGCCGAATGGGTAAAAACTTAAAACACGAAAGTTGTTCGTTAGGGTATTTCCTAGGGGACAACGTGGACAGATTTTAAAAATAAGGCTTCAATGGCCTTTGTTTTGAAGAAAAACCGAGAACTGGTCAGGGTGACCAGGTTCCAACGATTCACATGTGTTCAAACAAAAACTGGTATCAATTGAGCCAGAATCAGAAAATGTTCAAAACATGAAAGTTTTAGATCTTTTTGTTAGCTATAACTTTCGTGAAGAAAGCGTTTCCAAATTCGTTTTATATTTTAAGTTATGAATTTTCAAAACAAAATCCGTGCAGTGAGCAAAATCTCATGCACGGGATTTTCTAGACCAATGACTAGGAAAAACGTTTTTCTAACTTGCAAACATCATTTTCAAACCCGAAAACCGTTCCAAAGGCGGTTTTCGATCCCCAAATGTTTTATAGAAATGTTTTCAAGTGTTTTGTAATTTTCAAGACAAGTTTGGGTGCTATTCACCAAACTTACTTAAATAAACAAGAAAATGATATTTTAAGCAAGTTCAAGGTTTTCAAGATTAAAATGAATAAGATACTGCGTTAGTAGCCGGAAAATTATTTCGAGTTACTAGGGCCTTGCCCAAGCCCAGAGTTAACCATGCGGATTGAGGTTTAAGTTAAGATTATGATTCTCTACATGAACCCTTAATTAATAATTCCGTTGTGGGTTACGCCGTGTGACCCCTTCACATGTGTTAGTAGAGGGACATATAACCGAAAAATATATATGTTGGTTTAATCCGACATTAAACGATCTTAGAATAGAGACCTCACGTGTAAACGTCCATGGGCAGGAGGTGATCTGCGAGCGTGCTCGGGAAAGGAAATTCGATCATGCGAACAAAAAAGATAAAGTAAGTACAACGCCGCCTACAGCATAGGCTAGAGTTGTATGTTTACTTAACATGTTTACTTTATACTGTTTAAGTGTTAATTGATGATTTGCTCGATGGTTGCAATATGCTTACTGTATGATGAATGTTTCAAGTATTGTTATTATGCTACATGAAAAAGTACGCCTGTCCATACATTGATAGTACATGAGATTAGGAGACATCATATAAGTATGCTCACTAATCCATCAAGTGAAAAGATGTCAAGAAAGACCTACAAACAGAACGTTTGAGAAAAGGCCACAAGAGCCAGTGTCGTGCCCCCTGATGATGATCGGGTCGAAAGCTTGGGTAATCTCCTTAAGCTGCGCGCCGGGTACATGCACATCAAGTTAACGGGCCCACAAGTAAAATCAACAAGATAAAGTGTGATACAAGAAAGCAAACATAATTGGACATAAACGGTTCATGCATTTCACGACAGTATTTCACGTTTAAGATGAAGAAATCGATGATATGATGCCATGTTTATATTTTCATGTTTAAGATGATATGATGCCATGTTTATATTTTCATGTTTAAGATGATATGATGCCATGTTTATGTTTTCATGTTTAAGATGTCATGAAAAAGGTTATGTATGTTTCATGTAATTGGTTCGCGGTATAGGAATTGTACTTGCTGAGCTTTCGCTCATTGTTTGAAGTTTATGCTGTAGGTAAACAGCCTGTCTTGCATTAACTGCATGGTGGAGGGTAAAGTCGGTGGCTGTGAAATGATGAACGGGTTGGGATTCACAACTCAAAAGGATTTAATTAATATATCTATTTTGAGAAAACAAACAGTTATTTTATTTGTGTTTGAGTGTATGTAAATACTTTCTAAGTATAATGCTTCCGTTATAAAAAAAAAAAAAAAATCCCCACTATTTTTATGATGAAAAATGGGATAAAACAAGTTTAAGTTCAAGTAAGTTAAGTCAAGTAGTGACGGCCTGTACAAGGCGGGTCGTCATAGTTTATTTGGGGATTTGATATTTAGGTGTGTGTGGAAAGAAAAAATGAATATAAATTTATTTTTGATAAAATTTTATTTACATAATTAAGTTTATGATAGTTGTCTTTTTATGTCATTTTGTTTTAAGGCTGTTTTTTTTTTTTTAATTAAAGAATTTGTTAAAGAGGGATATGAGAGAGTCAAAAGGAATGTATTAATACAACTACCCAATAATGATTTCTTCCACTTCAGTATGTTAAAATCAAATATGAGAAATTGACTCTTTAATAAAAAAATTAACATTTTTCATTAAATCGAGGAATTTCGAACTTAGCAAACATAAACTAAATTTTATTTAACTCATTTAAGACATAAAATCATCTATAATTTCATAAAACAGAATTCTAAT
Organism: Ficus hispida; assembly: GCA_025413025.1. Taxonomy (NCBI): domain Eukaryota; kingdom Viridiplantae; phylum Streptophyta; class Magnoliopsida; order Rosales; family Moraceae; genus Ficus; species Ficus hispida. The sequence goes on from JAINRH010000072.1 coordinate 6,922, forward strand.
CAAGAGTAAGCCCATTAAAATGTCCAAAAAAAAAAAAGATTAATCAATGAATTATGAATTTTTTTACTCGATTAATTACCATAAATGAATTCAAAACCAAACATGGAAAAAATAATAATAATAGAAGAATGAAATTTTTTTATTAATATCTCAAAGTAATGAAAAATAAAGTTTTGAAATTCTATAACCTCTAAAACTGCTAGCTTTATCATATGATTCAGATACAAATGAAATTACAAAAATAACTCATAATTTTTTTTAAATCAGAATCATAATAAAAATGAAAATAATTGAGAATGTGGCTAATTAAAGCAAAGAAAATGTCAATGAACAAGATTTTTTTTTAATTTTCAAAAAGAAAGAAAAAAGAAAAAGAAAAAGAAAAAGAAAAAGTAATTTTCAGTCCCTAACAAAGGATGAAAAAAATGATTTAAAGAAAAGAAAAGAGAAAGAATACTAAAATGAAAGTACATAGGGCAATTATGAAATAAACAAGAGTTTATGTCATTTATTTAATATATTTAAATTTAAGAACAAAATAAGATGTATTACCGGAATAAGAATTTTAAAACGTGACTAAAATAATCTGAAAAAAAAAAGTTGATACATATTTTAAAAGAATCAATTTTCATATCATATTTTAACCTTTATAATATGTCTGGCAATGTTAAAATGATGATACTAAACAAAAATTAAATAAACAAATAAAGTTAACAATAGCATGCAAGGAACACAAGTGGAAGGGGAAAAAAAAAAAAGAAATAAGAGCTTGTTTGGAAATCAAGTTCAAACTTGGTTTTCCAAGCTCAAATTTTGTCTTTTTCCTTAAAAGTTTTGTCTTTTTCCTAAAAAATTTTTGTCTTTTTCTCAAAAAGTCAATAAAATTTATTATTTCAATTTCAAAAACTCAACTAAAACTCATTTACTAAATGGACCTAAATAAAAAAAAAAGCAAGGGTGTTTGAATAGGCTTTTACACTGCTAGATCTTACAGCTATAAGGCTAGTATCATGAACAACTATCTACAAGTTGTTAACTAAACCCATACCGAGAGTATGGAAAAAAAAAAGAAGAAGAAGCAAGAAACACAAAAACGCACCATTTTTAACTACGAAAAATGAGCAGTAGAATTTTTTCTACTCTTTTATATATGTAGGAATCTAAAAAAAAAATTAGGGGAATTGGTTAAAAAAAAATTAGGGAATAGGTAAAATTGGTTATTTATATTAATTCATAACTACATTAATTATTCTTTGTAGTTAATCAATTATTAATTATTTATCAAAATTGATTGAGCATTTAAAAAAATAATCATTTAATTAATTTTTAAAAATTTAAACCATTTATTTAAAAACTTTATTTTAAAAAGTTTTTTACCTCTAAATCCCACATAAAAATAAGAAAACTTGCATATGAAAAAATAATAACTATGTGGTTACATACATAATCTAATAGTAATATCATAATTAATTCATTTAAAAGTACAAAATTTGAATTCCCACTCTTAAATTCAAAAAGTAAAAAATAAAAAAAGGATAAAAGTTAACAATTTACCCACCACGAGTTAACATTAAATGTCTACACATAACTTTTTTTTTTTTTTTTTGAGAGAACCTACACGAACCATTTTGATAATTAATATTTCACGTGAAGAAACCATGAACATGGATGCAAGACAAAGCATGTTTTTATGAAAAAACAATTAAAAGCAAATGATCTGTGATCAATTGTACAACAGCTCAACCTAGTTTATAAATAAATTACCAAAAAGGCATATATAAAATTCACACTTATTGCTGTACAAAATAAATTAATTGGCTTCAAAATGTAGAACAATTACCTTTAAAAGAGTGTGGCTTGATTCATGGTCACCAAAGTATGAAGCCACCAAAAGTTCTTGCGAGCCAGTAGGGTCTCCTTGAAATAACCACATATCCGGTGATAATCCCGATCAGGACTCCACACCCGTATCCCATTACTACTGGTCTCCAACTAAAACCAAAATTGTCCGACTCTGATCCGTGGCCACGGCTAGAAGTTGGTGTTGTATCCTCTCCACATTTCTTCAACAATGGAGGGCCGCATAGTCCCAAATTTCCGTCGAAAGACGAATTTAAGAATGTACTAAATTGTCTCTCTTGTGGTATTGGGCCAACGAGTTGGTTTTGTGAGAGATCTAGATACTGAAGAAATGTGAGGCTGGTCAACTCTTGAGGAATTCTACCAGAGAGCTCGTTTTTGGAGAGATCCAATGACTCGAGTTCAGTTAATTGCCCCATAGACGGTGGGATGAGGCCTCCGAAATTGTTGCTTGATAAATTGAGCACAACTAGTGACCGAAGATTACCTATACTCTTTGGAATTTCTCCGTGAAATCTGTTATTGGAAAGATCTATGCCCACCAAGATGGGTAAAATTTCGTCGTCATACGTCAGATTTTTACCCTTGTTGGTCAATGTCACTGGCCCGGTGTAATAGATGACAGTACTCGTTTCTGTAACTACAACGTCTTCAAATTGTTCTTTATGTTTACCATCTTCTATCATGGATGCCCAATTCTCAAAGAACCCCGAGGGTAAAGCTCCACTAAAATGGTTAAAAGAGAGGTCAAGAATTTGCAACTTTGCAAAACTCAGAGGTATATCGGGAGACCATATGGGACCATGGAATTTATTTGATCCTAACATAAGAACCTTCAAGTTTGGCAAATTTTGCAACCAATAAGGAAACACATCACTCATTTGATTGAAACCAAGATTCAGAAGTATCAAATTTTGACATTTGATCAAAGATAGTGGAACCTTGCCCTCTAAACGGTTGTTACTAAGATCCAATGCTCGGAAATTCTCACTCCCATAGTCTGTAAACATATAATGAGATAAGTTTCCGTCAAGGTTGTTATCCTGCAAACTCAGAATCTTGAGTTCGCTTGAGGTACCGAAACATTGCGGTATGGAGCCATTCAAGTGGTTCTTGGAGAGATCAAGAGAAAGGAGTCCAATTTTACAGAGTATGGGATCAACTGTTCCAGTCAAGTTGTTAGCACTTAGGTCTAATATTCCCCATGTTTTCCACGTTGGAATAATCGAAGAGACTGCTTCTTCCCAACCGCTGATAAAGTTGTTAGAAAGAAACAATTTAGAGACAGAATCTGGCATGAACGTAGAATTGTTCCCTATTGTCCAGAACCATTTGGGAAGTTTGCCTTCAATTTTATTGTTGGAAAGATCTAAGTGGAATAATTCATCTTGGGTTTTCAGGAAATCTGGAAACTGCCTTATGTTTGACGAAGACAAATCCAACTCATAAAATTTGGGAAAAGTGAAACTCGCACCGTTATTTGGCAGGGAGACATTGTTATGAGAAAGATAGAGTTCTTCGAGGCCACACAGATCCGAGAAGATGCTGAACTCAATGCTTAAGTTATTAAAACTAAGATCAAGAGAAGACAATAAGCTTGAAGAGATGTTGTGATTATCTATACTGGTGAGCTGGTTTAGATTTAGGTTTAGGTCTCCCAAAGTAGGTGCTCTGAACAAAGAAGAAGGAATGGCTCCAGTGATTGAATTATTTGACAAGTCAAGAGAAGAAATATTAAGTTTCTCCAGTGCATTGGAAGGGTCAGAGAGCTCTGTCAATTGGTTACTAGAAAGATCCAACTCTTCAAGTAGAGTTAGATTCACCAATGACAGCGGGAACTTTCCCGTGAAAGCATTGTTACGAAGTCGCAAATAATCTAATTGCCTAAGGTTTCCAAGGGTCGATGGAATTTCACCGTTAAATCTATTCCTTGAAAGACTCAATTGTTTTAGAGATGTGAGATGTCCAAGTGACGTTGGAATTTGACCACTAAAACTGTTGTCAAAAAGATGCAACTCCTCTAGTCGCGTTAAGTTTCCAAGCGAATAGGGAATTTCACCGTTAAATCTATTCGCTGAAAGACTCAATTGTTTTAGAGATGTGAGTTGTCCAAGTGACGTTAGAATTTGGCAGCTGAATGTGTTGTATGAAAGATCCAACTCCTCTAGTCGCGTTAAGTTTCCAAGCGAAGAGGGAATAGTGCCTGAAAGACTACCACCTTCAAGATTTAAGAGAATCAAGGACTTAAGATTGCCAATTGAAAGAGGCAGTTTTCCAGTTAAGTGACTGAAGGAAAGATCCAAATATTTCAGGTTACTGCCAGATTGAAATTCTGGTAAAAAAACCAAATTCGCTTGGTTGGAATCGAAGAATGACATAGAAATTGCCTCAATCTTAGGCAAGTTGAAGATGTAGTGTGGGAATTCACCATGCAAACTACATCCACTAAGAGACAGAGATGTCAAGGAAGATAAGTTTACCGGGGATTTATGCACTGATGAAGAAAAGATTGTGACTTGGTCTAAGTGAAGTACTCTCAGCTTCGTCAGGTTCTGGACAAGCCTCGTCCCATCGACCACCATGGGATGATCAAGATCGTAATAAGAGGAGAGATCAAGTGAAACCAGTTCGGTCAGTCGTGCAATCTCCGGTGGGGCCTTCCCTGAGAACACAGAGTAAGAGAGGTTGAGGTGGGTCAGCCTCGTGAGATGCCCAAATCTCGATGGAATAGTGGAGAATTTGAAGTTGTTGAGGGCTAAGTTGAGTCTTTGAAGGTGACGCAAGTCGTAAAGGCTGCTGTTAGGACTGAGAGGTCCATTGATGCCGCAGCTATTGAGATCAAGGCCTACAACCTCGCCGTTCTTGGCATCGCAGGTCACTCTGTCCCAAGAGCAACAGTCCCTGGTATAGAAAATTAAAGAAGATAAGAAATAAAGTTAAGGACAGAAGAAGAACACAAGAGTTTTTAACGTGGATATATCTATACACAATAAATGTGGCTCTATGTCTATACATATTACAGAATCTATTCTCGTCTACTTTACAATTCAAATAAATTCAAAATCTAAACTAAATAACTAACTAGATAATTGCTGAAATATAATCAAATATAATCTACATAATTACGAATAAATAAATAACTACAACAATTTATTTCCTCCTATTACATTACCTGGTGTGGTTCCAATTCTCAAGAATCTTTGCATGAGAAAAGGCAGACTCTCGCTTCAGTTGGAGCAAAGCAGAGGCTTGAGAATGAAGGCATGGGAATGGTCGAAGGGAAGTGGTGGAGGAGTTGAGAGAATGTGAAACAAAGAAGCAACAGGAAATGAGAAGAAGAAAGAGATAGGACAAATGAGTTTCATGTTTCATTCGCTTCATGTTGAGAGAGAAAGGAATTAGGACGAAAACTGGCATATCAAGAGCAATGAACCAAAGACAAAATGTAAAGGAGAGCAAGTGTGTTTTGGTGTAGGATTTGAGGGGCTTTATTTATAGATAAAGCAAGGGCTTTATGTTTCATTCAACGTGTATTGTTCCTCGTACCTCAAATTTTAGTAGGCATATATACGGTGTGTTTGACACATCATTTTTCTTTCTCCCAAATACAAACATTTATTTATTTTAGGGTACGTTTGGTGCATCGGTTAATAATGAAATTTTTATATTAGAATTTGTTAACTTTTCAAAAATTATTAAAATTTTTGTTGACTTAAAAAAAAAAACTCAAATGGAAATTTTGAGTCCATAATAGAATAGATTCTCAATTCAAATTGTATATATTTTTTTAAAAAATTTAAGATGGTAAATGGAGGCTTTTAATTAGTGTATGCTATGAGTCCAAAAATTTGATGTCACATTACTATTGCAATATGACTAATTAAATATTAACTAAAATGCACATGTGTTTACGGTTGATGACGTGAAACATGCGAAGACTGAAGACCTGTAAGACCATCTCCAATGTGTTTGATTATAAGATCTCATAATGATATTTGCTATAAAAAGTGTGAAAAATAGTATTCTCATATTTTATGTTCTATAATGATATAATGCCATTTATACTTTTTTGTCATCTTTATTATATTTTGGAGCTCGTAAAAATGAATTTTTTTAACATTTAAATAATTTAAAAATAAAAATATTATATTGATTATATTGAAAGATGAAGACACCAACCGATAAAAAATAAAATTTAAATTTGATATTATCGATACCTTGTAGTAAATTTATCACATAATTGATAAATTTAACATAAAAAAAATAACACTCTATTAAAGAATATATTTTCTATATAAATATCAAAATTTATGATTGATACACCAAATTTGAAGATGCTCTAACATTACATACAGTTCATAATAAAGTAGTCAAACTAAGATATGCTGATACCTTTTTTCTTTTGTTTCTGTCCATCACTTTTCCTTCTCTTTCATAATTATTTTTCTAACATATAATTTTACATATTCCTCCTCTTCCATTATTTTTTCTTTCCAGAAAGTCCCACCGTTGACGTTTACTTGAAAACCTTACACACCACGTGTTAAACAAAACACGCTTTCTTTTTTATTATTATTGTTATATTTTAAAAGGTAACTTACCATTCATAAATGCCAAGTGATGATAATCAAATACGACTATATGCATATATAAACATATTTTAGTAATTAAAAGTCAATAGTGGACGACTTGGAAGAGAAAACATACAAGTTGCCTACCAAGTCACAGCTTATTGCTCCGGATCACTTTCTAATTAATAATTAATATCAAATTGAGAGGTTATATTTTTACGCCTGATAAATATCTTCACCTACTAAATGCTTCATAATATAAACATAGTAAATCTATTATTTTATAGATACTTTTTACATAATGTCATATTTAACTCTCTCACACACACCCACTTTTATTTTAATTTTAATTTTAATTTGTTTTATTAGAAATAAATTTAAAAAATCTAAATAAGAGAAAAAAAAAACTTCTTTTCATTCTAAAGTATCCCTAAATTTAATCAGGAAAAACAAAGTTGTAGTGGAAAAAAACAAAAAAAAAAAAAAAAAAAGAACCTTCCTTAATAACAACTTTAAAGGAAAGAACAAAAACTCAATGTATGCCTAGATCAAAAATCAGTAATGTCATCCTGCTTTAAAAAATATATAAGTATAAAATTACATAAACAAACCTATCAAGAAAAATAAAACAAACGAAGAATCATATTAAAAAAAAACCGCAAAAAAATAATTTTCAAATACTAAAAGCAAAGAAAAATAACACATAATACTAATATATAAAAAAATTAAAAGTACACATACTTCAATACTTGTTGGTTCTTTAAGAAACATGTTTTTTTTTTTTTTTGGTTTCACTTGAATCCTCCATTGAAAATTTTCATGTAGTTATAAAGATTTCTTAAAAAAAAAAATGATAAAAAAACAATTTAGAGTTTATAAAATGAAATTAATTGTAATTAAATTTGTAGGGAATATTTTTTTTGTTTCTTTAAAAAATATTATTTCTATTTGTAGTTAATGTAGTGTTTTTTTTTTAATTATTTTTGTTTCATAAAAAATTAGCCGATGTGTTCAACAATTAATAAATATACACACACATACATATATAATTTTGTGTCTAGCAACCAACCAATAATCAACGTATAATGGCAATATTCAAATGTGGGGGAAAGAAAAAGCAAGGCATAAAAGAAAAGAAAATAAAATAAAACCAAAACGGTAAAACTATAATAGAGAATATTAACATATCTCAACGTAATTTTCTCTGATAAAAATTAGGATTCTGTAGTAAGTTTCTAAATAATAATAAGGTTTATATGTAATTATTATTTTTTTTGGATTTGATATATAGGTGTGTGGAAAGAGAAAAGAATATCATTGAGTTTCTTTTTATATCATAAGTTATCAATTAAGCAATTAAATTTATAATAGTTGTACTTTTATGTTATTTTGTTTGAGGATATTTTTGTAATTAAAGAATTTAATTTATAGGGGTGTGTAAAAATTCAAGTGGGGAGTGTGAATAGAACCACCCTTATCAATATTGTGTGTGCAAATAAAATTTCCCTTGGAAAAGTCTTATGTAGGCCCTGCTACTTGGTTTGTTTGTTTGTTTTTTTTTGTTTATATTTTGAATTTTTTCTACTCAAATAGGTTATTATAAGCGTCAACCAATTGCTTCAAAGATTACTTAGTTCTTCCTTTTAAAAGACTGTCGATCTATCCATGGAAAACGTATCTTCTTATCTATGTGTTTTACAAAAAAAAAAAAAACCCTAATTGCTTTGAAGAGTGTACAATACCGTTGTACATTCCTCAATACCATTGTACATTCCTCGTTGTTGCGACATCTATGCTCGTCATTAACGGGAACCATTTTATTTCATTATGTCCCATACAAAAATGATTCGAGTCCAAAAAACCAAAAATTTTACTAGCATATATTGTTCGTATTCCCCGTTTTGCTCTTCTTTCCTTAACTTGAAATGACAATTTTGGGGTAACATAAATGATTCTTGACTCATTTACAAATATATATATATATATATATATATATAATATATATATAATTATAATGAATTTGAGTCGTGTTTGGAATGCAGAGACGTAGTTAGGATCAAGGTTTTTTTATACCGTGCACTCTTTATTTATCACATATTGCAATTTACACCATGAGCATTTAATTTTGACAATTGTGCTCTAAACTTACAATCTTGAAGCAATTTACTCCCAACTGATAGTAATGTTAATATTTTGAAGGAAATTTACATGTAATTTGTACACAAATCGTTAACAAATGACATGAATAAACATATATATATATATATATATATATATATATTGTAATGCAAACTTATTGAGGTTAAGATCTTTAATTAAGTTTCATCAAAAAAGAAAATTTTGAATTAACTTTGTGAAAATATAAATTTGGGTGCATTGATTAAAAGAAGACCTTTAATGTTTTAACTAACCCACTACAAGAATTTTGACTTTAAAAAACCAAACTTTTTGATACCAAAAAAAGTTTGGTAACAGAAAATAGACTTTCCGTTACCAAATTTTGGTATCAGAAACGTATGGACATTTTGTTACCAACTTTGGTAGCAGAAACAACACAATCCGCTACCAAATTTTTTTGGTAACAGATGACATGGCGGGAATTGAATTTTGGTTCCCGTCGAAAACATTTTACTACCAAATTACTATTTGGTAACAAAATCTTAACATTCTGCTACCAAGATTTGGTAGCAAATTATAAACTTTTGCTACCAAAATTATTTTGGTAGCAAAAACATTGGCGGGAAGCCAAAATTTTTCCCGCTAATGTCATTTGCTACCAAATTCCAGTTGGTAGCAAACGGTGAAATTGGGCCACCAAATTTTGGTAGCAGAATATAAATTTCTGCTACCAAATTTTGGTGATCCAATCTCAATTTTTGCTACCAAACTTTTTTTGGTAGCAAAAACGTTGGCGGGAAGTCAAATTTTTTCCCGCTCAACTCATTTGCTACCAAAATTTTTTGGGTAGCAAATAGAACATTTTGCTACCAAAGTTTGGAAGCAGAATATCAGTTTCTGTCACCAAATTTTGGTAGCTAAATATCTCTTTTGGTACCAAACATATTTTGGTAGCAATAATTTTCCCCCAAATTCATCTGCTACTAAATTTCTTTTGGTAACAAATTATGATATTTTGCTACCAAACCCAAATTTGGTAGCAAAAAACATGTTTTTGGCAACCAAATTAATATTTGGTAACGAAATATATGCTTTTTTGCTACCAAATTTTGGTGGCCTAAAACAAGAATCTGTTACCAAATTAATATTTTGGTAGCGGAAATCCATCTTTTGCTACCAAAAGTTACATTTGGTAGCAAATCTTCAAAAAAGTTTCTAATTTCATATTTTAGACTTGTAATTTTTTTTTATTTTTTGTTTATAGTTTTTCATAAATAGGTTTGATACAAAGTTTGTAACAATAATATGTTTTATATGAACAAATTTATTTGATGATTTATCTCTTTCTTGTAGGACATATAAGTTGGTATGCTATGTACTAAGTATATATATTATATATAATAATATATATATAATAATATATATATATTTTTTTTAAGATACTGGTTTTTTTTCCTATTAAATAGAAATGAAAATAAGTATAGATTGCGAATCTAGGAGTTCCTATTCATACCACTAGTCCAGAATATGGATACCACGACGGTTTTCTAACCGTCGTGGAATCCAGGGTCGTGGAATCTTTTCAGATTCCACGACGGTTTTTTACCTATCGTGGAATAGGCAAAAAATAGGGCATAAATGTGGACATTTAAGAACATACCACGACGGTTTTTTTTGAAAAACCGTCGTGGTAGGTCCGCCTATCACGATGGTTTTTTGGAAAACCATCGTGGTAGGGTCCTTCGAAAAAAATTGAAAAACCGTCGTGGTAGGTATCACGACGGTTTTTCCGAAAAACCGTCGTGGTAGAGTCCAATTTAAAAAAAATTTTTGAATTTTTCAAAAAAAAATTTTTTTGAATTTTTTGACCTACCACGACGGTTTTTAAAAACCGTCGTGGTAGGCCAAAAAAATTTTTTCACTTACCACGACGGTTTTTCCAAAAAACCGTCGTGGTAGGTCAAAAAATTCAAAAAAATTTTTTTTTGAAAAAGTCCCTCTTTCGTACCTACCACGACGGTTTCTAAAAAACCATCGTGGAAGACTCATGTTTCCACGACGGTTTTTGGAAACTGTCGTGGTAACTAATTTTTTAATTTTTTTTTTTAAAAATTCAAGGACGATTTTTTTTTTAATTAAAAAAATTTTTTAAATCAATTTGTATGGCATCATTAATATTGTACACATGCTTCTGTAACGAAATGTGGGTATGGATGTCATCATTGGGTTTGATTATGACACTAATATTTTTCTTTCAAATTTGGATATTTATTCTTTCCTCTTATACTTTACTTAATTAAGAAATGTGAATATGATGTTTGGCTCTCTATCTAAACAACTCCGCATCCTGTGAGTGTGAAATTTTTCCCAACCAAATTAATATTTTGGCCGCCCGTGCCTCAGCTGCGTGTTTCCAGCCCGATTGTTATTTGTAAAAAATTCAAAAACTTCATTTATTTCAAACCCCCCCCCCCCCCCCACAGTACTCTCTTTCTCTCTCTAACTCTCTCGACCAAGCTTTCTCTCCCAAATTTACTTGCACCTTTCCCACCAGTACTCCATGTAATCAAACTCAGCAAATTGAGACGCCTAAGGCGCTTAGACACTTCGCTGCACCGTGCCTTCACCGCGCCATCATCAGACCTTCTTCACGCCGTCAGCTGACCTTCGCCGTCCGATTGCTGCTCCGTCACCAGCTTCACCGTCCCATCTCTGTCAGTAGACCTTTGCCGTGAAATTGCTCTGACCAGCCAACAAAAAATTCGATGAATCTTACAAGGTAAAAATCCGTTACAACCTAAAAGTATATATATGAAATCCCCTAATCAAGATCCAAAAATTTAGGTTTATTATTATTATTTTTTTGGATTTCAGATTTATAGTTTGGTTTTAGATATGGATAAGAGTTGGATCTTTGTGAAGAATCGACTTTCGGAGACGTATAGGAGTGGAGTGAAAATATTTCTTGAACAAGCACGTAGTCATGTAGATGACGAAGGAAAGTGTCGTTGTCCTTGTACAAAATGTTTGAATTGTTATTCCCATCGAATAGATATTGTTGAGCGTCATATATTTCTTAAAGGATTTAGCTCGAATTATGTAAACTGGGTTAATCATGGTGAGGAGTATCCCGAAACTACTCCCAATGTACAAGATGAAGAATATGATGCAGAAGGAGAAGGAAGTGACAATGATGATGACGAAGATGAGATGGTGAATGCACTAAATGATGCATTCCCATACATCTTTCCATCTTCAGTAGCTACTGGTGCGGAAAGAAATGATACCGAAGATTGCGAAGAAGAGACACCTGATTTGGACCCTTTGTTCGTTGAAGCAGGGAGAGAGTTATATGGAGGATGCACAAAGTTCTCTGCATTGACTTTTTTAGTGAAGTTACTTCATATAAAAGTATTGAGTAAATGGAGTAACAAGTCTTTCGATATGTTATTGAAGTTACTTCACAAGGCCTTTCCAGAAGGCACGAGCATTCCCGCATCTTATTACTACTACTTTTTTTCATCTTTTTTTTTTTCTTTGTAAAAAGGTTTTGGCAAAGCTTGTATAACAGTATATTAATTCACTAAAGTGATATTGCAGGGCACTAGGAAATTTGAAGAAATATGTTAGAAATAAAGCTCGTCCGGAAGGGTCGATTCACTACTACAGAAATCAGATTCCACGACGGTTAAAAACCGTCGTGGTAACACTTCCACGACGGTTTAAAAACCGTCGTGGAATCCACAGTCGTGGTAAATATATGGATTCCACGACGGTTTTAAAACCGTCGTGGTATCTCGGATTACACGACGGTCTTAGGACCGTCGTGGTATCCATGATACGACGACGGTTTAAGAACCGTCGTGGAATCATGGCTACGACGACGGTTTTGTAACCGTCGTGGTAGCCGTGCTACCATGACAGTTCTTAAACCGTCTTGGTAGCCGTGTTACCACGACGGTTCTTAAACAAAGAGGGAAAAAGTGGAGTTACCGAAAATTTGAGAGAGAATGGAGGATGCAAGGCAAACAAAGAGGGAGAAAGTGGAGTTGCCAAAAATTTGAGAGAGAAAGTTGAGGGAGTTGCCAAAAATTTGAGAGAGAAAGTTGAGTGAGTTACCGAAAATTTGAGAGAGAATGGAGGATGCAAGGCAAACAAAGAGGGAGAAAGTGGAGTTGCCAAAAATTGAGAGAGAAAGTTGAGGGAGTTACCAAAATTTGAGAGAGAAAGTTGAGTGAGTGGCCGAAAATTTGAGAGAATGGAGGATGCAAGGCAAACAAAGAGGGAGAAAGTGGAGTTGCCGAAAATTTCAGAGAGAAAGTTGAGTAAATTACCGAAAATTTGAGAGAGAATGGACTATGCGAGGCTGAAAATTCCATTGTAAATGAAGAATGCAAGGCAAGCAAAGAGGGAGAGAGGGGAGAGATGTACTGAAAATTAGAGAGAGAGAGTATGAAATAAGGTCTTTCATTTGATTTTATATATGTAGGACGTAAAATTTGAACAACATACAAGCGCGTACGCTTCCCGGGCTATTTTTAAAATTTCACAGAATGGATACGACGACGGTTTTTTTAAAAAACCGTCGTCGTATAAAACGTTACCACGACGGTTTCAAAAGACCGTCGTGGTAGGTCCTCGGGGAGGACCTACCACAACGGTCTTTTGACTGTCGTGGAAGGATGTCAAAGAAGCGCCCAGGCGCGCGCCCGCGCGGCCCAGGCGCGCGCCCGCCCGGCCAAGGCGCGCCCCCGCGCGGCCCAAGCGCGCGGCCGCGCGCTTGGCGACCAACCACGAAGGTCAAAAGACCATCGTGGAACGCTCTGCCTCCCTCCTGCCAGAGCCAGGCGCGCGCCCGCGCGGCCCAGGCGCGCGCCCGCGCGATTGGTGACCAACCACGACGGTCAAAAGACCGTCGTGGAAGCCGAGATTCCACGACGGTTTTTGTGAACCGTCGTGGAATCTCCGAGTTTCCACGACGGTTTTTGTTAACCGTCGTGGAATCTAGGAGCTTCCACGATAGTTATTTAAAACCGTCGTGGAATCTCGTCCTTTCACGACGGTTTTTTTGTTGCTTTCCGGCTCCGTGTTTTTCCGAATTTACGACGACGGTTTTTTTAAAAACCGTCGTTGAATTTCTGTCATGGTATCCATAAATTCTAGTAGTGATTGCCGAAGGTTATACTATTAATGAAGCGTTGACATATTGTTCAATGTACTTGCGTGACATTGAAACACACTTTAATCGGCCAGAACGTAATCCTGACTATGTTGAAACCCAACCATCATCATCAATTTTAGTTTTTCAACAACTAGCAAGACCGTTTGGGAAACCGACCTCTATTATGTTGACACAAGAGGAACTTGAAAAAGTGCGTTGGTATATCCTAAATAATACTGAAAAGTTGCAACCTTACTTGGAGTAAGGCTCTGATCTTTAACTTGGTGTGTATTTTCTTTTAGATTTTGCAAATACTAATTGCTAGTCCTTGACAGTGAACATGCTTCATTACTGCGATCACAAGGCCTTGATGAGCTTGATATTCAGCACACACAAATAACTGAATTTCCAAATTGGTTCGGAAATAAGGTAAGAACACATGAACTTTTATGCAAATTTTGAGTAAACGGTATCTAATGTCTATGTCTTCCTAATATCTTACATCAACACTGTTACAGATTAGAGTTAAGTATGTGGAAGCTGATTCAACAATCTCCGATGACTTGTAAGCTCTGGCAAACGAACCTAACCTTATTGTTCATTCATATCCTGGTTGTATGGTGAATGGAGTGCGATACCAGACTAAAATGCGAGATGATAGGCGTACCACACAGAATTCTGGTGTTTGCGTTGAGGCAGCGTATGATGGGGCATCAAATGATTTCTTTGGTGTGATTGATGAGATTTGGGAGGTGACGTTTTTATATTGGAATAAGGTGATCTTATTTAAGTGTTCGTGGTTTGACACCGACAATGGTAGGATGAAGAAAGAGTATAACTTCACCACGATTAAAACTGATTCCTTATGGTTTGAGAATGAACCGTATGCTTATTTTAGTATTTTGTTTGGATTCTAATATGTGTTGAGATATTTAGAGATATTTTGTATTTTGCTTATGTTAATATTGGGTATTTTGTCAATTAATTTTGATTTTCTTATATATATTTTGGGAAAAAATACAGGTATATTAATTTGTTTAAATTTTGGTGGCCTAAAATATTTGGTAGCAAAAATTTAGTTTTTTTGCCCTTTTTGTTACCAAATATTTGGTGGCTAAAACATAAGAATTCGTTACCAAAATACCTTTCACTACCCAAATTTTGGTACCTAAATCTTGTACATTTTGCTACCAAAAATTTGGTTTCTAAATATCATATTTTTCACTACCAAAATATTTGGTAACTAAATCTCATACATTTTGCTACCAAAGATTTGGTAACGGAATCTTATATTATTTGTTACCAAATATATTTTGCTACCAAAAACTTTGGCAACTAACTCACATATTTTTTTGCTACCAAAGACCTTTTGTTACCAAAAATTCGGTAACTGAATCTCCAACTTTTTGCTACCGAAATACATTTTGTTACCAAAATTTTGGTTCCCAAAAAGGGATACATTTTTGTTATCAAAATTAAAAATTCAGAAATTACATTTGTGCAATAAGTTCATGCTACATTAGTACAAAAAAAAGCGTTTAGTGCACAGGTTGGAATTGAAGATTTTAGGTTGAAATTAGTTGAATTGAGTGGTATGTTTGGTGAGGTGTTTAAATTACTGGAGTTAAAAAGTATAAAAAACATGAAATGTGTTCGAAATAAAATCAATATGGAACTTGTTTTATTCGTCTTGAAATACTATGTAATTTAAAAAAAATAATCTCATTTGGACTTGTATACGTAAAGTTATGAACTTATAAAGTTTGAGTTACAAAGTTATAACGGTAACTGTAAATAGTGAAATTGAGGTTGACTTTTCAGAAAAAAAATAAAAAGTATTATGATCCTAACTGAACTGAACCGCAGCACCAAACAGGACTAAGATTACTATGCATTCAAGACTCCTCCTTTTTCGTTAAAGGAAAGAACAGCAGAATCCTTAAAAATAAATAAATAAATAAATAAATAAATAAAACAGCTGAACATATGATCTCTAGCTGGAAAAAGAAAGTTTTGATTATGATATAATATCCCCAAAGTTTTTTTTTTTTTTTAAGTGAAGAAAACGGAGGTGAATTATAAGATTAATACAGGGACTTGTAGCTTAATTTGAACCGTTTTAATCTCCCACACATTATCAAGATAAAATCTATCCGCTGGAATATAAAGATTTAATTAAGCGTCAGAATGTGTCACACTCTCAAGAAAATAAATAAATTTTGATTTAAGAGCCAGAATAATGCGAGTCAAAACAATGCACTAATCAATGTCATCATGGAGACCAATGGTTGAGATTGAAGAAAAAAGATCAGTGGTTAAGATTTTGGAAGATAAGATCAATGGTCAAGATTTAAAGAAAATTAATCGGAAAATAAGATGTGGACCAATAGGATTAGAAGATGTTGATTATGGATGACAGAGATGAATCTATGGTGGAGATTTTGGAAGATAGATTAGATAGATGGGGGAGATAAATTCAATTAAGAAAACAGAGAGAGAGAGAGAGAGAACATTGACATATACATTAAATTGAATTTCTTTTTTAAAAAAAATTGAATTAACATTTTTTATTGGGCTCTGAACTTTTTCCTCGTTTATTCTCTATCGTTGGATTTTGTTATCGTATTTAATAATTTTCTAATATTTCATTTTTATCCTTAATTTTCGTTTTTGTTCTTTCGTTATTGTTTTATCCTTTCTTGTGTTATAAGTTATTGTCTTTTCTTTTACCGGCCTTTTATAAACAAAGAAAAGATCAACAAAATTATCGTGGAATACTTTAGCACCACGAAGTCCATAAATTCCGAGATCAGTTTTTCCCGGAAGCCAACCACGACTCATTGAACGGCCATCTGGGGGCACCCTCCATAAAGGTACGTACTGCCCACAGTTGATGACCTAGCTACAACGATGGAAGAAGCAACACAGATAATAATTGTCCATGGATCTATAGTCCTGAATTAAAACCACAATCCTGTATTAACGAGCCTAATAAAATAAAATAAAATAAAAAAGTACAAACACAAGATTTATAATGATTCATCCTTAATGTGAGAGCTGTATTGACTTTTAACCGTCAGAAATCACTTTCACTTATATGAAGAAGAAGACTACAAGAGAATTACACACCTCACATCTCTCAGAATCTGTCATTTCTCCAACTTAATATCGTCAAAGCCAGTGCCCCCAATATAAAGTAAAATTAGGGCAACCTAAAGTACAAGATCGATTTGCATGCTAACTCAGAGTTAGGGCAATGATTAAACTCCGAGGCTCAACGTGTATGAGTTCTTCAAGTGTCTTCATTTTGGGTCACCATAGCTTGCCTCTCTTGTTCCAAGGGCTCACTCTTTGAGCTCCTTCCACCGTGATTGGAGCGCATAGTCCTTTTGAGCTATATTCATACACTTGGTAAATGAAGGAGCAGTAGTCTTCCGCCACAAGTTTTAATGGCTTACCATATCTCAAGCACATTAACAGCATGTTCTCCCAGTGCGTAGTCTTCATTTTTATCTTCCATTCCCCTGAGAAGATGAAAATGTCATTTCCATCAAAGTTCATGGATCAAAACTGAAAAAAATATTTCTATGCAATTAATATTTTTTCGCCGTTATAGTAGTTCTTACTAAGTTGAGCCACCATGGTAAATAGTGAAAGGCACGTAGCACTAAACTTGTTACTCTTTGTCAACTTGCCCTCCAATATTTAATTTTGACAATTTACCCCATTAACTTTGTAAATTTCTGCATTGTGTCCTGTTTAGTTAACTTTACATTAAATTAAATGTTTGAATTTAGAAGATTTACATTAGGGTTTGTATTAGATTTGGAAATTTTTAGTTAGAAATAGGGTTTGTCTTCACATAAGACGTGCGTGGGCTTTTAAGCAATATGTAGCACCTTGTAATAATTTAGAAAGTTACGAGAAAAATGACCAAAATTAAGATTTTGTGGATAAGTTTCCAAAAGTTGACAAATTTAGGGTACGCACTAAATACATATAGATATATAAATACGAATTGGACAGATTGTCAGACCATGGGGCGCTGTCAAGGAAAAGCAAAATAACGAATGGTTTCAGATTAGAAACAGAGAAGTTCAACTTCTACATGGTGAAGTAATTTTGTGTTTCCAGTACACTAACATAGCCACTATCTGGAACTTTGAAGCAGAGAGGAAAGTTGAGCATAAGAAGTACTAAAACTATAACTGATTACCTGTTTACTCATTTCCGAGTCATTTCGAGATGCTGAAACTTCATTGTCAAATGCTAATTTTCCATTTGCCTCCCTGGGAATCGGGTTGCACCATTTTCATCCTTTGACGACACAAGATCCAATCATGCCTCTTTCATCTTAAAGGATGTGGACCGAAAATTACGTCGAACCTCGCGTTCGTCTTAGCCTCCATTTGGTATTCAAGTTTAACTCAAACTAAACTGTATTTTTTTTATCTTAATTTTTATCTTTTTCTGAAAAGTCAACAAAATTTTTAACTAATTTTTGAAAAGTTAATCAACTCCAACTTAAAAATTCTATCTCTAATTAACTTATCAAACGGAGGTTTAGTTATAGATGATGGAAAAAGTTATTTATTTATTTTATTTATTTATTTATTTATTATTTTGGTGTTGTTGTTAATACAGGCATAATCTCGGACATTTTAGTAAATACTTGTTCTTAAACCGAAGTCTACCTACAAATTGAAAAATCACTTCGTAAGACAGCGCAAACGGAACACCATATTGCTCAGGCCACAAGATGAATTGGAAAAAAGAAAGTGTAATGTAATAATAAGTGGAACAATATATGATTGATAACAATGTTGTAAAGCAATAACTACTGATGACCTAAATTTTACTCTGATAAAGTAATGATTTTAATTTTTATTACATACAAAATACAAAAAAAAAAAAAAAAAAAAAAAAAAAAGGGAGGCTGGGTGGCCTATTTTGGTCACCCAATCTCATGGATGATCGAACTCTTTTTTTTTTTTTTTTTTTTTTTATAGCAGAATAGCTGTTTATTATTATTTTTTTTCAAATTTGGTCAATCACTGATTGACTATAATTCTTGATCTTTACCAGCTTTTGACATGAATGTCCAATTCTTGAAGAACTCGGAGGGTAATCCTCCACTAAAATGGTTATAAGAGAGATCGAGAATTTGCAATTCTGCAAATGCCAAAGGTTTAGTGACAGACCATATAGGACCCTCAAATTTGTTTGATCCTAATATAAGAACCTTCAAGTTTGGCAAATTTGCAACCAAAAAGAAAACACATCACTCATTTGATTTTAACCTAGATTCAGAAAGTTCTTAATTCTCCTAATTGGTCGACCGCTTTCCGCTTCCATGATTGTTTTCTTCATTTTTATCTTTATTTGTGGTCCACTTGACACTCCGTATTAAACTCATCATTTAAAGTGTAAATATAACACACAAAAAGACTATAGAAAACATTTTAAAAAGTGTCCAAAATCAGTGAGCCGACTAACGGAATATATAAGGGCTTACTTTTGCCGTTGTTTACTTCATTTGTTGTTTCTTATTTGCGTTGTCGTTCTATTTTTCTTGGTAGTTTTATTTCCCTCATGTTTCTTTCTTTTTTGGGTTCTTTCGAACTTAATTATCATTTTAGTTTTGGTTTTTGTTTTTGTTTTTTTTTTTGGTCATTTGTTACAGTTATTTTTTTTTTCTAAATGGTAAGGCATTTATCAATTGAATGTCCTCGGTGTTGTTGTTTCCATTTTATTGCACAACAAAGATAGTAAAGGGGAGTGATTGCAAACATAGTCTAGTGGTAATTGTTAGAATGCAAGGATTATTTCCATTTTCGGAAGACAAGCAAGATAAGTAGCTAGATATATTGGCTTGATTTAGAGGATTTTTTGCTCCTTGATTAGGGTCTAAATTGGGTGATCAATTTCTATATATTTGAATTTTCTTTTCTCAAGAAATAATATAATCAAAATGTAGCCCTATTTTCTGTTTTATCAGTA
>JAINRH010000073.1:0-27263 GCA_025413025.1 Ficus hispida
TAGTACAATTCAAGTGATAGGGGGTGGCAGCACAAAAAGGGTTGGTGCATACGTACGTCTTGTAACTTCGGATTGATATCGATTATCCAATTAATTTCATCATACACCTCTTCTATTGAATGAGAACCAAAATTAAAAAAAAAAAAAATCCTCTCCCACTAAATTGACATTAAAAATCTCCTAATGCAGAACAAATCGACTAACCATATAATTATAGAAAGGGAATGACTTCATTAAACCCGAAACTTACGGCTGATGGCCTCTTACTTTCTATTTATTTTATTTAAAAAATATTAAATAATAAATAAATAAAACTCAAACTTTAAAAGTGCACAATGTTCCTTATTTCAAGTCGTAATAAAATTATTTATCGCACGTAACGATTAGAAGAATGAAACAAAATTTATATTGCTGATTTTTTTCTTTTCTTAATACAATTAAAAATTTTACATAGTTTTTTATATATCATAATTTATTTTCAATTTACATTTCAGCCAGCACAAATTTCAATCCAGCCGGCAAAACTCCAATTCCAACCATTATTGCAAACAGGCCTTTCAACAATAGATTGTGTATACAAAAAGAAAACAAATAACCATTATATCTTCATTAAAAACAAAAACAAATTTCATT
The DNA here is from genome assembly GCA_025413025.1 of Ficus hispida. NCBI lineage: Eukaryota > Viridiplantae > Streptophyta > Magnoliopsida > Rosales > Moraceae > Ficus > Ficus hispida. The sequence goes on from JAINRH010000073.1 coordinate 634, forward strand.
TCTTTTTTGAATGAACTCGATTCAGTGCGATTTTTTTTTTTTTTTTTTGGCCTTATTAGGATCGTAATTGGCCATAATTCCATCAAGATGATGCCCCATACAGGCTCGGGCGAGGACACCACGTTTATTATTAGCACTAGTGCAATATGTTATCACATACTCAACATCAAATCCTCTCTAATTAGTAGAGTTTGAATTTGGAAGCATAATCTAAATTACTCTAGGCCATACTAAATTATAACTTTCAGATAATTACTGACTAAAATATATTATAACTAAGTCAGATCTATTTATGGGTCCGTTATGATTCTTCTCCTAAAGGCTTTGTGGTCGATGCGCCAGTTAGAAAACTGTGTTACTTTTTTGTGTGTATACCAAAAAATGTTACTCGTTAGACCCAAATTGGCAATTAAATTTGGAGTCTCATTATGCAACTAGATGCCTATTACACTCATTATAAGGGGGGCGAAAAATTTTACCATTAAGCTAAAGGGATAAAGAAGAGAATTTTTATCAAAATAATTAAAATAAAGAGAATGTTTTTTTTTTTTAATGAAATGATGACAGAGAAGCAACTAGCATTAAAGAAAACTAGGACATCCTGATAGGTTGTCATCCCCTTACAACCTCATCTCGATCCCTACTCAATTATTAAATAGATGAAAAAAAGAAAATCAAAATACAGATGAAAGTAACAATCCCTAAGAGTACTAAACCCTCAAATTCAAATAAAAAACAACCATCCAATAACTATATACAAAGCTATTTGAAGTACATAATAATAAATAAATAATTTAACTACGTAACTAACTTTATTACATTTACTTCTAGTAATTAAGTTATTTACTTAATATATTTATTACTTATTATTTACTTCTATTTAAAGTAGTAAGAATACTAATTACTACAACTTCCTAAGCGGAGTTCACAAGCTAGCATGATAGAAGAAAAACCTCTCTAGTTTCCCTATTTAAAAAAAAAAAAAAAGGAGAAAAATCTCTCTAATTTAAGGCTATATAACAACCTAATCATTATTTTAATCTCCAAAAAAAAAAAAAAAAAAAAAAAAAAAAAAACTCTTATCTTTATGGACTAGTTTGTGGAACGTGCCGTGTGGACTAGTTTGTGGGCACGTTCTCTATTCCTATTTTCTTCTGAAAAAATTCATTTAAAATTATCAATATACTTAAAACTGTTTATATATTCAAGTATACGCATATGGTAAACATACCTAAAATATAATATTTTAAATATGTAACTATGATATTATTAATTTTTAAAATAATACTATAAATTAATCTAAAGATGAAATTTAATAAAAAAAGTCGATTATTGAATAAAAGTTAACAAGTTTATATTACACATAATACTGTAAAACAAAAAACACATAAAAATAAATGAAAAACCAATTAATGTATATCTTCTTATAGATATTTAATATTATTTAGAATTAAAATCTGCACCTTGAAATTTTATGACAATAAAAAGAGTATGAGTCATAATTTCGCCGCCGCTCTAAACTTGAAATATGAAAGGGAGTGTGTCCACCTTGTTAATTAAGACTCAAGTATGTGTTTGGTGTTAAAGTTTGGATTGTAGTATTTGGATTTGAATTTAATTGTGCGTTTGGTGAGCCATTTAAATTACTGGAGTTAAAAAATAAAAAAATTTGAAATATTTTCAAAAAATATATCAATATAGAGCTTGTTCGTCCGTTTCGAAATACTATGTAATTAAAAAAATTATCTTATTTGGACTTGTATATGCAAAATTATGGACTTTTATAGTTTAAGTTACAAAACTGTATAAATAGTAAAACTGAGGTTGACTTTTCAAAAAAAAAAAAAAGGAACAAAAATTGAATTGTAAATTGTGATCTAAACTAGAGCACCAAATAAGGACTTAAATAATCAAAAACTCATTATGAAAGCCATAGAGGACATATTTTAATATTTGTATATGCTTTCAAAAAAATACTTTCAAAAAATTTGAGAAAAACCATTTTAATATGACAATTAGGTTAAAAAAGTATTTATTAAGGTTGCATTTGAGAAAAGGATAAGATATTTTAGATAACTGCATCAGAAAATGTTTAAATATGAACACATTTGATAATAAATATTTTAAAGAACTTTGAGAAAAATTTATTTATCAAAGAAAAAATCCAAGGAAAAAAGAATTTAATAGGAAACAAATAAAAAATAGAAGAGTTATTTTATTTTATTTTATTTTAAAGGCCAAGCAAGCAAATATGTGTTTAACGTCAAATGTGGAAGTAAAAGAGCTATTGAGTTTTGGCGGAACACTTATAAACAAAATAAAAATAAGATTTTAAAAAAATAGTCACATTTGAGAAAAATTATCTCACTCGGAAAAATAAGCTAAACAAAGTATTTATTGGAACCATATTTGAAAAGTTTAATATTTTAGAAGACTTTATAAAAAATGTTTAAATAGAGGCATATTTAAGAAATGTAATTTAAAAGTATAAGGTAGATAACACAAATATTTCTTTTAGAAATATTTCAAAATAAATTTTTTTTTAAAAAAATAATAATTTAGTAAATAGGTAATGGTAAACAAATAGACATTTACTTAAAAAAAAAAAAAAAAAAAAAAGTGGACAAAAAAATGATTCACAAAAATTTAAAAAAAGAAAGAAGAAGATTTAAGAAGTTGGAGTGTAGTGTTTGTTATTGCAAAATAAAAGACAAAAATGAAATGAAATACAAAATTTAAGTATAAGGTGTCGAAAAAGCAATAAGCCATGTGTATGAATATAAGCCATTCAATTAAAATAAATGAAAAATACATAAATTCTTAGCCATTAGATGTGAAATTGTAAAACAAAAAACTTTAACCTTATTCTCCTTTCAATATCATACTAGTTATATGTACGGGCAAAACACGCATAGATTTAGTTTGTTATATATACATATATATTAATTTTTTATTTTTTATTTAAAAATAATGTAGATATAAAATTTTTAAATGAAAAGGAGCAAATCAAAAGTAATTTTCAAAAAATTTAAGAGGAAAAGATGCAAAAAAATAAAAATGAAAATGAAAATGAAAAACAAGTACAAGCTTTTCCGCTCAAAAGAGAAAGAATGACAATAATTATAGCACTAAAGAATTAAAGAAGTATCAAACAATTGCATTAGAAAAAAAAATTTAAAAAGCCCAAAAAGGCAAAATAGAAAGACGAAAATTTTCAAAACGTAATGTAAATATAAAATTTTTTAAATAAAAAAGAGCAAATCAAAAGTAGTTTTAAAAAAGTTAAAGAGGAAAAAAATGTACAAAATAAAAATGAAAAGGTCAAAAATAAAAAAATAAAAAAAGTACATGCTTTTCAGTCCAAATGAGAAAGAATGACAGTAATTATAGCACTAAAGAATTAAAGAAGTATAAAACAATTTCATCAGAAAAAAAAATTAAAAAAAGCCCACAAAAGGACAAATAGAAAGACGACAATTTTGAAAAGTAAAAGCACTTCAGCTTTATATATTAGTAATGGAGGAAAAGATAAAAAGAATAAAAATAAAAATAAAATAAGTACAAGCTTTTCAATGCAAAGAGAAAGAATGACAATAATTATAACACTATAGAATTAAAGAAGCATCAAACAATTGCATCAGAAAATATAAATAAAAAAACCCACAAAATGATAAAATAGAAAGACGAAAATTTTGAATGGTAAAACACTTCAGCTTTATATAATAGTAAGAGGCTAATTTAATGATTCTTTGACATTCAATCTCAAATCAAAATTTTTATCTTAGTTTTTGTCTTTCTCTGAATAAGTTTTTTATTTTTTCTGAAAATTTTTTTTATCTTTTCTGAAAAATTAACAAAAATTACTATTGAAACTTAAAATTTCCAACTCAAACTCATTCACTAAATAGACCATAAAGCATGTGCTATGTATATGTTGAAAGTATTTAAAAATTTTTATTTATATAAGAAAAAGATTAAAATATTGCTGAAATTTAGACCCACAAAATTTAAATAAAAACCCTGAAAAAAAAAGCATGAAAAAAAAACCAAAATGATTAAATGATTAAAATTAAACAATATCAATACGCAAAAATAAAAAGGACTAAATTGTAAATAAAAAAAACAAAGAAAATTGAAGGAATAAAAGTTAAAAACAAAACGAAAACGTTTATACTGTACACCATATTCGGTTGTCTTTTACGTAGTTATAGATTATAGATTATGCAACCACCAGAGACATTTTAAGTCTCGTTTGGCTTCGAGTTCAAATTGTATATTTTTATCTCAGTTTTTATCTTTTTTTGAAAAAGTTTTTGTCTTTTTCTAAAAAATTTTTTGTCTTTTATGAAAAGTCAACAAAAATTTTCAACTTAAATATTCACCAAACGGATCCTTAGACTTTTGTCCTCTAGCCTAATTTTTTTATTTTTTATTAGTTATTTCTTTGAAAAAGTAAAAAAGGTAATCCTAGTGGTTACTTCAAAGTGAGGGAACGTTTCTATGTATGTGGGTTTGACTCTAGAAGTAATAGAAGAATCCTAAAGAACCGTTTGGCAGGACACCCTATATTTATATTACTTTTCATTTTTAATTCACATTTATATCTCAAATATATATTTCAATTTCAATTTACAAAATCTCAACTCTAATTATTATTTCAAATGGATCCTTAAACTATGAACTACATATCGTAAAAGAAAACAAATAATCTTGTTTAAAAAATACTGTGATCAATATTATTTGTTTTTTTTAGTGAACTCAATTCAACACACACATATATATATATGCCCTATTAGAATGGTAAATGGCCGTAATTTACGCACGTCGAGATGGTGCCCCATACGGGCTCGGGTGAGGATACCATGGTTATATTATTAGTATTAGTGCAGTAGGTTTCACACACTCAACCTCGAATCCTCCCTAATAAGTGGAGTTTGAACTTGGAAGCATAATCTCGAAGTTACTCATTGACCCAAATTGACAAATGACTTTGGAGTCTCATTATTCTAGACTAGATGTCTATTAAACTCATTAGCCGAAGGAAGGAAGGAAGAAGAAAAAAAAAAGTTACCATTAAGCCAAGGGGAGAAAGAAGTGAATAGCATTTTTAAAGAAATAATTAGTAAAACTATTTGAAGTAAATAATAATAAATAATAAATTTATTATGTAAATAACTTAATTACATTTACTTCTAGTAATTATATTATTACTTTGGTAAGCGGGTTTCAAAAATGATCAACAAATGAAAGAAGAAAAACCCCTCTAGTTTAAGGCTATATATCAACCTAATCATTATGTTATTCTCCAAAAAAGAAAAAATATATATATATTCTTATCTTCGTGGATTATGCAACCACCACAGAGATTTTAGACTGTATCCTCAGGCCCAATTTTTTTTTTTTTTAATTTGAAGAAAAGAAAAGGATAATCCGAGTAGTTACTTCAAAGTGAGGGAAGGTTTGGATGTATGCGGGTTGACTTTAGAGATGGGGTCCTAAAGAACCGTTTGGAATTGGAAGGGCACACACACCCACCCCCCCCCCCCCCCCCCCCCTCTCCTTCTCCTGTTCCTGTTCGTGCGCGTGCAGACAAACCGGGGAAGTTGACCGGCAGAAAGTGGGCTTAGGTTAGCCGCACAACCCGATGTAGCTTAACTAAAGCCCAATGCAGGTTCCACCCAACGGCGTCGTTTAGCAGAGGAGGTGCTTAAAAACAATGTTCCTGCTCCAAAAGTCAACCCCGCAAATGGGGTCCAACTCCAAGAGGGATAGGGACACGAGCTAAGATGTGGGTCCCACTTGCTCTGGTGGTGTCACGAGCTGAGCAAGAGATGCCATTTTGAGCTGTCCATTTCGACTACATTAGACTATTTCTAATACATTAGACTATTTCTAATGCATTGGGTCGTATAAATGCTATATTTATTATAAAAAAAATGTAAAAAATTATATTATTTGACTTTATATTTTAATGTTATTTTTACTTTTTGTTGATATTATTGTGTTTTGAAGCATATAAAAATAAACTTCTAGTATTTAAATAATTAAAAAATAAAACTAATATAATAATTACATGATAAAAATAAATGTAATAACTAATAAGAATTAAATACTAAATTTGATATTGACTATAACTTGTGGTAAATTTTATCATAAAATTTAATATTTGATAAATTTGACATCAAATATAATATTACAAAATACTTTTTTCATCCAAATATCAAAATTTATCATTGACATAATCTTTTAGCATTGCATTGAAGATACTCTAAAGGATAATTAAACAGCCCTTTTGCTCTCTTCCCATATGGGGCAATAGAAATCTCGATATATTATCTTGTTTTCTTATATTCTTATTTTATTTGTCATTTTTTAAAATATTATGTTAATTTATCAATTTATTTAAAAATTTTTAATATTTAATATCTTTTTTGTGTACAATAAATTTTTAATTTAGATAAAATGACATAATATTATAAGAAAAAAATAAAGGTATTATGATATATAACTCATTAATTTATCTAAAAAGTTTTAATATTTAATATTTTTATGTAAAATAAAATTTTAATTAAGATAAAATGATATAATATTATTAAAAAATTAATAAAAATAGAAAATTTAAGGCAACATATTTTGATTATAAAATGTGGCTCTGGCCAAGATGTACAGAGGTTTCCAACTAACACCCAAACAAAAGAGGACAGCATAAGGTAATAGGAGTGTGAGTGCGTTGAGGAGGTGTGCGGCCCTTGTCCTTTGTCTTCCGCCCTTTTCAACCGAAAAAGGTTGTCCGCTAGAGTTCGATTCTCTTCTTCATCCAAGTCCAAAAAGTTTTATGGCAAATTCTACAATGAGGTAAACCTTTTTACCTCATTGATGGAGTAAATTTTTCTAACCAATAGATTGGATTTAAATGATGTAGATGTTATGTACTCACAAATTCTATAATGCACCCAACTACATAGGATTACAAGAATCACTAACCAAAAAAAAGGAACAAAAAAGCTTCCCTACTGCATGCCCTCCGTGGTGAGTATTGGGAGTATAACCTTTTAACTTTATTTTATTTGTAAAATGACTTTCAAAAGAATTTAATAAGCAAGATAACTTTTTTCTTTTAAAATAATATAAAAACTAAATATATTAATATAAGGTTAAAAACAAAAAACAAAAAAATCCGAAACTAGAAATCCAAATATGATTTCTTGAGTAGCTCTGCGTGCGAGGAGGGAGGGAGGCATTCGTGTGAGAGAGAAACGCCAAGAATCATCCCAAATCTTTCAATAGTCACTCCATTCAGGCAACAATGGCACACCCGAAGATGACGTTAATAATAATTGAGCTCCCAATGTTCTACGATCAAGGGCTTTGAAGAATGAAAAAAAGAGGAGAAATAAGATTTTTGAAAAAACACTTTGTAAGGTTAGAAAATGGCTAGATGTTGTTTGTAAGGTAGTTTTAGATGATTATATGTAAATGTATATGTTTATTTAGCCTAAAAATCAATTTTTTTTCATAAAATAAAACGAATTTGGAGAATGCCAATGCTGTAGACCAAGGTTGAAGATGACTCAGACGGAACAACCATCATTTGTTCCAAATAACCGTGTGGAAAAATGATGGTTGTTCCTGGTTGTTTTGATAGTTCTTACAATTTTTTATATTTATAGTGTGGAATAATAATGAATGTTCCTACATAATTCTTGTTTTTATTTATTTTTAGTTATTTTTTTATGCTATTAGATGTAAAATTTGTAATTGTACTCTTTATATTGTTTGTTAATTGATAATCTCAAAATCCATGGTAGGTATGAGTCAGATCTATATTCTTGTGGAGTATAATGGAAAGTAAAAAATTATGGATGGTGGCTTTTGGATGTGGTTTGGAGTTGGTATGAACAAGGGCTTTGTGGTTGATAGAAGTATCAACTTTTTTGAATTGAAAGAGACAATTCACGACAGAACAAGTATTAATCGAAGTGAGTATGCAATTGAGATAACACATAAACCTGTTGGTGACATTGCTACACTAACTATTATTTCCAATGATTCAGATATTATAGATCTTATTTTTTATACAAAGAAAAAGAAGGAATGACTCTACATGTTATAATAAAAAAAAAAATTGTGATAAAGGAAAAACAATATATGTTCATGGTGATAATGATTTGAATAATGATCGTGGTGATGCACTAGGCTTCCATGACGACTATTTTGGGTGTTGGATCAATGAAGAAATCTCATTTGTTGCAAGGTTTGTTCCAACTAAATTACTAGGTAGTTATGAGTATCCATTGCAGATTTGTGCAACTAATACACCAATCAATGAAAGGATCACTAGCTTCAATTCAACTCCAATCACTGGTTCCAAACCAATACCAGAGGAGACAGTACATGAGGAAGTACCTAATGAAGATAATGGTATAGATAAAGCAGGTAATGATGTACCCGAATGAGGTAATGAGATGCGTAAAGGATGTGATGGTATACCAGAAGGAGGTGATGGTTTACATGAGAGAGTTTATAATAGCCATTGTCAACATTCTGAATTTGAAGAGGTAAGATTTGTTTCACTGTTAAGTTCTGATAATAAGAGAAGTGATGGTTCGGATTTAATGGTAGGTAAACACTTTGATAGCAAGGAAGAATTGAATATGAAGTTAAACCTCATCGCCATTAACGGGAAGTTTGAAATAAAGGTCAAGAAGCCAACCAAGTCATTGAAGGAAGTTATGTGTGTAGATGGACTAAATTACTTGTGGCAGCTGCAAGCTACAAAAATGCCATGTTCGAATTTTGTTGTCATTCGACAATATAAAAGTATCCATACTTGCTCGTTCATGAATCGATCGATCGATCACAGATAAGTATCCAGTCGTATAATTGGAGCTCACATGAAGGGACACTTCATCGATTTTAAGCAACCACCCAATCTAAAAGTTCTCATGGGATTTATGAGTTAGGAACTGAAGGTTCAAGTAAGTTATTGGAAGACATGGAAAAGGAGGCAATTTGCTCAAAATTTAATCAGAGGGATGCTACAGCACAATTTCGCCATTTTCCCCTCATCTTGTTACATGCTCAAACAAGTTAATAAGGGTACAATTACGCACATTGAAGTTGATTTGGAGAATAAGTTCAAGTTTTTTTAATGGCTTTGGGAGCAGCTAGACAGGGTTTTAAGAACATGATAAAAGTTATTGGCATAGATGGTACTTAGATTAAAATTAAATATAAATAGGTGTTGATAATTGTTGCCACACAAGATAGTGAGTTTCATAATTATCCCATTGCATGGGGTTTGGGTGACACTGAGAATAAGTTCAAGTTTTTTTAATGGCTTTAGGAGTAGCTAGACAGGGTTTTAAGAACATGATAAAAGTTATTGGCATAGATGGTACTTAGATTAAAATTAAATATAAAGGGGTGTTGATCGTTACTGCCACACAATATAGTGAGTATCATAGTTATCCCATTGCAGGGGTTTGGGTGACACTGAGAACAATGATTCATGGACTTGATTCTTTGAGAGCTGAAGGAGGTAATACATGACAACCCAGAGCTATGTTTTATTTCTGATAGGAACTAGAGCATTGATTATGCAGTGAGTCATGTTTATCCTATGGCGCAGCACGGGACATGTTATTATCATGTTATGATGAATATTAAGAATTGTTTCAAGAGTGCTGCTTCTCTTGGAGTGTTCAAGGATGCTACTGAAGCATACCATTTGGAGGAGTTTGAGAATCTTTTTAGTGACATAAGTCTAAAATATCCAAAGTTAGTCCAGTATCTCGATAAGGATGTCAAGTTTGAAAAGTGATCAAGAGCTTACTTTAAAGGCAATAGATATAAAGTTATGACTGCTAAAATAGTCAAAAATTTGAATAGTATGATGCTGAAGGCAAGAGAGTATCCCATAACTGCAATGATCGATTTCGTCATCTTCACAATGGGACAATGGTTCTTCACTCGGTGTCGAGAATCGGTTTAGACACCAATTACACCAAAGAGATAAGCAATACTCAGAGGAAGATTTGATGAAGCTGGTTCATTGACGCCATACCAATTGAATAAGAATTAATACATTGTGATAGGCGGTGATTGCAATGCATGTGTTAATTTAACAACAAGGAGTTGCATGTGTAGGGTTTTTGATATTGACAAGATTCCGTGCAGTCAAGCCATAGCAACAACAGGTCTTTATCGGCCGCAACTTACTGGAGCTTATGTATACTCCCTTTATTCTAAGTACTACACTTCATATTATTGGATATTAGTATATGCAGAAACAATTTTTCCTGTTCCTCCATAATCCCAATGGCACAATATCTCTAAAGAGAGAAGAGTGATTAAGTTAATAGAGCTAGACATGAAAATGTTTAAAGGGAGACCAAGAATAACTTGCTTCCCTTCACAAGGAGAATATATAGTAAAGAAATTTAAATGCGCGACATGTGGTCAAAAAGGACATAATTCAATGAAATGCCTCAAAGCATCACATCCATCCGATATCAGAAGTAGCACCTAATAATGACAATTATTAGTTTGACAGTTTACGTTTTCATTAATTTCTCTTTATAAATGCTAGTCGTTTGAGAAAGTCATTAATTTTGATTTTTTTTTAGGATATTAGATGTTTGATGTTTCATTATTAGTTTTTTTTTTAAGAGCAAAAAAAGGGATTATTTAAAAGGAATGACCAAGTGGTTGTTCTTGAATTTTTGTGGTTATTCCATTTTTTTTTTTTTTTGTGGGTGGTCTGAGGTTTTTGAAGCAAATCATATATGAATAAAAACTGCATGTGGTTATTTTTGTTTTTTGTTAAAGGAAAAAAATTCAATATTTTTAATGAACGTCTGAATGATTGTTCTTGAAATTTTAGTTATTGTTCATTCTATTTTATACATGACTAAAGACCCTGATATGATTATTTTTGCTTTTCGTTTAAGGAAAAAAAAATGAAGTCAATATTTAAAAGGAACAACTAGATGGTTGCTATTGAAATTTTAGTGGTTGTTCTTAGGATTTTGTGCGGTGTCATTGAAATTCTTAATGTTTTAGAATATTAACAACAATAAAGTCATGAAGAGCTCAACTTTTAATTTAACCTTTTGAAATAGTTTAAGAACATGTAACTTACTCATCAACATTGATGAGATATTACTAGTGATATTAAGGTGATGTTAAATTTAAGATAATTTAAATAATTGTTTGTCATTTGAAATAAATCTATACTAAAAGCAGTTAGTTATTTTTAAGAGATTTTATTGTCATTAAATTTCTTGTTTTGAAATATATATATGTGTGTATATATATATATATATATAAAATAAGTCAAAAAAGGGATGATGTAGAAAGAATGACTGATTAGTTGTTTTTGAAATTTTAGTAGTCGTTCCTTTTTTATTTTTGGTCATTTCAAGGTTTTTGGGGCAAATAATACATGATCAAACACTTATATCTGATATTTTTTGGCTTTTGCTTTTTTATTTGAATAAAAAAGCTAAAGTCAAGATTTAGAATGAACAACCAGATGGTTGTTTCTGTAAATTTTAGTGGTCGTTCTTCCTTTTTTGTGGTCATTCCAAGGATGTTGCATGTGGTCATTGAAATTCTTAATATTTTGGACTTCTATCAACAATAATTTCATGAAAAGTCAAACCTTTAACGTAGCCTTTTAAAATAGTATAAGAATATATAACTTAGGTCATCTCACTAGTGAGATGAAGGTGATATTGATAACAATAATTTCTACACCTCATGATAACTGTTGTTCAAACTCAACATTCATCCTACAACTACATGCCTCCTTATTCATGGCCATAGTTGACTCTATTTTATGCATAATTGACTTATTATTTGCCTCCATCTTCTGCACAATTGCTAACTCGTGATTGACCAATATTAATTTCATATGGGTTTAGTGCTAGCTAATGCATCAATGACTCTAAACAGGGAGTAGAGGCTGTAGGCATCGCACCATGCATCTAAGGGCCAACAGGGGTTTAGAATGTAAGCGTCGGGCCATGCGTTTGCCAGTCCCTATGGTGGAGGCTCCAATCTACTCATAAGTCAGCCTGATTGGGAAGGACCTCGAGGCTGTAGCAGGATCAAGAGAGGTGGGACTTGTAGGCCTCGAGTGTTGTCTTTGCCAGACCACGAGGATAGAGGCTCTAATCATCTGCTCATGGGCCAAACTGGCTGGGAAAGACCTAGAGATTATAGTAGGATCAAGAGAGATGTGACTTGATCTAAGTTCATCATTTCTTTCATCGGAATTGGTAGCACTCCACAGGATGACATCTCTCTCTAATAGCTTTACTGGGCTATCAATGACATCATCACTGCAGTCTTCACACCTTTTCATTTGCAAATAATATTCTCGTTACCTCTCCTTAGATGAAAGATCCAAAGTAGGGTGGACTATAAACTGAATAAACACAATGGAAAAATAATGATTAACTAGACTAATAGATTTAAAAAAAAAACCATAAAATTTTAACTTGTAACGAGTTAGTTAATACCTCAACAGATCTTGTGGCCTCCTGTTGGGATCTATATGTGCCATAAGGATAGAAAATCAATATTAGAGATTTTCTGTAAATATGACATTTTGATATTAATAAGAGGAGGTTATTCATGTTTAATAAGGTGTGTCCTATTTACTTTCATTTATTGATTGTATGGCTATTTGAGCAAACATAAAATACTCCTTGGCTGTTGGTAATATATCAGATTGCCATATGTATACGGGGTATACATAAAAGACGTGGTAATTTGATAACAGTCAAAATAAATAGTCCACAATCGATGGAATAAGATTTGGGGATCTTATTCATGATAAGATTGTAAAAGTTGTCTACTTCCTTGGAGGGATGGTTTGTCTTAACCATCAGATTGGTTCCAAGTAGAAACTTTAATGTATACCAGTATTGAGATATGACATTGGACTGGACCTAAAGTGTTAATTGATTCGGCTTAATAATTCCGTTTATAAGAATCAATGACGCTTTGATTATCATCCTGTATTAATCTTAATCCTGAAATGATTACTTGAGTTCGTATCTATCACTTATGTACTTTAATGCACTACAGGTGAGACACAGTTAATTCATGGTCAATATACTTGTGTTTTGGGTGCATGACTTATGGATGGAGAAATCAAGATTCATAGATATGGAATCCATAGCTATCTTAACGACAGTACATGTTATCTACTTAAAGGCATTATTCGGGGATTGACAGATATTATAACAAGATCTTGGCCATCGGTTTACTTTGTGTTCTCTGATGGTTCACCAATTGTCTGGCTTTACAACTAGTGGTTCTTTCAATGGAGAATAATGGAGCTTTAAGTTAAAGTGGTTGACAAGGTAGAACGGAAAAAAGTCCTTAATTCAATCATGGATAACATATGGGAATTAAGCAAGCGATGAATAAATTATGGAAGAAGCACTACGTGAGAGAGCTTTCGTAATACGGTGTGTAAACAGGAGTTCAGCTTCAAACTTTTAGTGGAATAGTTTTGAAGTTGATAATTGATGAATAATTAATCTGGGATTAATTTTTCATAATTATAGGAGCCTCTTTACATATTTCCATCGGATCCCTCTATCAGCTCATATAGTTTCATATAGCGTCTCGGGATTTGTTCCTAATGAGATCGGTAAATTTAAATTGAATTTTGTAATGTCTATTAAGACATGGTACTCTCTAACATACAATCCGGAAAAAGATTGGACATGTAAGATTTGTGTAGATAAATAATATGATTTGTCAATATGTGATTGGTTAATTTGAATTTTGGAAATAAGATTGTGTTTGAATTATTTAATTTTGGAAAACAAAGTTTTTCTCTCCTAATCTAAATGTAGTGTATGTTTTTTAGATAGGTAGGGAGAAGAAAATTTTATTTCAAAATTGTTCAAATATATTCCTAACATTAAATTATTAATTGATTTAAATAATAGAGATTATTTGATGAATTTTTTCCTTTAAAATATTGTGGACGGTTTTTAAGAGGAGAAAAAATTTCAAATATTCCATTTATTTAAATTAATAAATATGGTTGATGTTTGAGGAAAATATTTAATTCAAACAAGTTAATCTTATTTAAATTCAAAAAAGTTTAAAAAAAATTTGACTCTAGATAGGACTAGGATCTTTTCACTAGTCTAGATTCTTGATTTAAAATTTGAACCACTAATCAAGATGTATCTAAAGTGGTCGAATTTTATGAGGAGATTCTCTCATTAGAAAAACGTTTTTAGGTTCAATAAATCTAGCTCTAAAATTGTATGATCTTTTGGTTCAAAATTTAACCGGAAAAATAATTATTAACTATTTTTCAAGAAAGCATTAAATTTTGAAAAGGATTAGACTTCTATATAAAGGCTAGGAATTCTTGAAAAACTAATTTTTGGTCATTCACTAAGGAGAAAAACGTTTTTGGAGAGAGAGAGAAAACCAATTGTGGTTTCTTCTGCTTCATAAAATTCGGCTATCTTGTGAGAAAGAAAAAGAGAGAAAATTCCATTGAATCAAAACTGTAAGGAAGGTTAAACCGAGTGATAATTTTTATAGGAGGTTAACTGGTTACTGTTTTGTAGTTTTGAAGAAAGAAATTGGATCATATTCTCAACGAGGAACATCAAAATTGAGAATGAGGGATCTAGACTTCGGAAAGCATTACCGGTCGCTTGGATTCATAGAACGTGTGCCCACACACACTTTGAGACGTGGAACTCGAGAATAGTAGAGAAGACATATTGGTCAAACGCTCTAGTGATTCCGGAATCCGAGAAATAAGGTACGCTTGATCATGAATTTAATTTATTGTCATATACATCATGAGATTCTTTTCGGAAACGGCATAAAAATTTTAAAACTTCCGCTGTGCCGTAACTCTGATATCAAATTCGTTTTTTTTCCAACGATTGGTATCAGAGCCAGCTCATGATCATGTATATAATATAAATTATTTGATCGAATAAATTTCTCTCTATGCATTAATGAAATATTTTAGAGAGTTGACACTCTAGGTTTTATTTTGTGTATGTTAAATATATTATAAATGGATGTATGGATGAATGCTTTATATTATTTTTATAATATATGATGTTTGTTCAATTTGCCGTTCATGATTCCATAGAGGTTAGAATTTGTATCTAGATTTTTCAAGTGTAATAGATGCGGTCTATTATCACCGCTAGTGTACTACCCAAAATTTCGATGAACCTATGATTTCCTTTTAGACAAGAAAAATTTCAAGTTTGAATCTTGTTTGTCGATATGAAGCTCATGATCTGAGCAGAATATCAGTTTATGTGTGAGTTCTCGTTTAATTAGCTACGAGACTCAACAATAGTTTGCTTAAGTCAAGCATGTGGCCTTTTGGGGAAAAAGGGCAAAATGGGAATTTATGATTTTATGCCGGTCAAAGTTTGACCAAGTTGACTTTATGTTTGACCGAAAAGTCAAAGTTGACCGAAAAGTCAAAGGTTGACCAGGAAGGTCAAATAGATGAAGGTGCTGAGATACGGCAAAGCAGTATGGGATTATACTGCGAAAAACCTTCATTACGGCCAATTTAGTAAGAATAATCTATGAGACCACCGTAGAAAAATCAAGCACAATTTTTAGAGCGTTAAGGACTAAATAGTTTTAAGTCCTAAGAAAATCCGATACGCAGTCCAATTATCACGCAGATGAATTCTGGACTGTAGTCCAGTGTGACAATACTGTTTTTGGTGAAAAACAGTATTGATATTATGTATGTTAGCAAGGAAATGGACTGCAGGATTGTATTATTGGATTTTTAAGTATACAGTAGATAATTATGCATGAAATGGAGGCTTAATGATGTCATCAAGATGATGTCGTCAAAATGATGTAAGCGAATGATATCACGGGGGTGATGTAAGCCAAACTTGGTGAGCAAGCAAACTTGCCCACCAAGGCTTCCTTATGGCCGGATTTTGTATGGCTTGGAGAACAAGTATTTGACTTGATGATGTCATCAAGGTGATGTCATCAATGTGATGTCATCAAGATGATGTCATCAAGGTGATGTAAGCAAGTGATGTCATCAAGGTGATGTCATTAGGTGATGTAAGCAAAACTTGGTGAGCAAGTAACTTGCCCACCAAGGCTTCACTATGGCCGGCTACCTAGGAGGAGTTTTGAGCAAATATTTTGCTCTTAGACCCTTTTATGCAATTATAGAAACTATGTTTTTCACCTATAAATAGGTGATGTTGGTTCACAAATTTTGAGCAAGTTTTGTAGCCTTAACAAAACTATGGCAAAATTTTCCCTCACCCTCACCCTTAAAGGCCGAGCCATAGAAGAGAAAGAAAAGAAAGAAAAGTGAGCTAGAGGTTCGGATTTTCATGTAGGAATCAAGGAAATAGTTGAGAAAAATATTGGTACCCATTGGAGGCCAAGTGGCCGGCCATGGGAGAGGAAGAGAAAGAAAAGAGAAAAGTAAGATTATGTGGGTTTTAGGGTGGCTGGATTTTTAAGAACAACCACCGAGAGACCAAAACGTTTTAGTGCTCATTGGATGAGCAAGGCCGGTTATAGGCAGCCAAGGAGAAAGGGCAGAAAAATGAACCAACTCCTAGCCTAGCCTTGTGTTCATCAATGTAATCTCCTTTAATCATAAGCTCTTCGATTGAGTTTTAAATTGGAAATTTAAGTATATTTCCGAGTTGGATTGTAAGAGCATAAGCTCACCGTTTATGTCAATGCTCTAGTTAAGTTTTCTAGCATGTGCATGATTAGGGTGGTGGTCTCTAGTTTATATTTTGGTGCATGTTTGATGATGTGCTTATGGGTTTTTGAGTTTGCCTACCATATGTTTGTTATATGTTCCCATAGGTTTAAGATTGAATGTATGATTATGTGATTGATGGAATGGAACATTAGAAACGATTGCATGTGTGACTTTAGGCTCCCGCTATGGTCGGTTGAGGTAGTGTGGACGTTTTAGGACGAGAAACGAATTTAAGAACCGAAACTGCCAGTCTCGGGTCAAGACTGGGCAGTGTTCTGGAAATGGGATTTTGAGGCCCTTAGAGGCCGAATTTGAAGAAACTCAAAACTACAAAGTTGTAGATAATGGTTTTTCCTAGAAGGCAACGCGGACCGTTTTTCAAAATAAGGCTCCAAAGGCCTTGGTTTTTATGAAAATCCGAGCCTGACCGTGCCCAGGATTTACGCACGGCCAGGTGAGTTCAACCAAGAATAAGGGAATGTTAAAGTCCGAACTGGGTTTTCCTCAAAACATGAAAGTTGAAGCATATTACGAGAGCTAAAACTTTCATGAAGAAAGTTTTATCAAATTATGAGCAGATTTTAAAGTAAAACTGTGCAGGAAACCGAAATTCCAGCACAGGATTTTCAGAAAAACAATACATGAGCAGGAAATTCCTGCACGTGTACAGGATTTTCTAGAACAATATAGGAAAACTGTATTTTTACACCAAACCCCAATGTTTTGACTGTGAGAACTGTTCCAATGGCAGTTTTCAGCCCTTAACACATTTTATAAGTTAAGCAAAGGTTTTTAAGTTGAATTCAACAAATTTTCCAAAACAAAGGGAAAAATGGATTTTAAAGCCAAGGTTAAGTAACAAGACAATAACGGATGGTAACCGGGAAGGATACCCGAGTTATTGGGCTTGGCTCGCAAAGCCCAAGTTTGACCATGGAAGGTTGACTTTGGTTGACCAAGTTTGACCAAGGTTTATCACCTTAAGGGTTACCCAACGTAACCCAATAAGATACCAAAAATTATGATAAACTAAGATCTAGGGTTATTTATAATAACCCAATAGATGATGGATCAAGAATGTTAAGTCATGTACCCAAGGTTACCAGAAGTAACCTAGTATGATATTGTTTAAGTATGTTGGACCATGAACTCTAGGGTTACGGCAAGTAACCAAACAAGTTATCGTAAGTTGTTATGGGAGGGAACATATAATATAACTAAGGCTACTCATAAATGTTGGTTAGGACACCAACATTTAATGATTATGATTTATGGTAAGATAGAATGTCTATGGCTCTTATCTTACGTCCTGTTTGGAAAAAAGAGTATGAACTATTGTCGTGCCATGATTCGGACGATTAACCAAGAGCATAGGACGACAAGTAAGTATAACTCCGCCTAAAACATGGGCAAAATGTTTTTATAACATGTTTTTCAAGAAATTATGAATTGATATGCATGATGTATGTTACGATGCTTACGCATGATGTTATGTTACGATGATACGTTATGATGATACGATGATTATGTTATGATATGAAGTTATGTTATGAAGATTATGTTACGGCATTTATGTTATGGTTTGTGTTATGTTATGTTTTAATAAAGTGACATCATGTAACATGCTCACTAATAGTTAACTACATGGTCAGAACACATATTAAGACAAGTTAAGGTCATTGTGTCGTACCGACTTGTCATAATGGTGGGTTTAAATGGTTTAGTCTATGGTTTGGGCTGAGTTAGATTGGCTGCCCCAATCACTCCATGTTAAATAGTTTGTTTCATGGTTTAAGTTGGTTTGGATTGCCTGCCTCCAGCCACTCCATAGCTATAGACCACGGTACGTGCACACATGACAGGTAAGGAAATAGAATCAAGATAATAAATAAAAGTTTAATTGATTCATAAGAAAGCCTAATCGGTTCATGCATTCTTTGTTAAAATGTTTTGCGGATTGCACGTTGTACTTACTGGGCATAAGCTCATTACTTACGTTCATGCTGTATGTTAGCAACCTAACAGCGATACGTGATGCAAAGCTGTGAAGGCTGGTGCTACAGGCTGTGAAATGTGGGATGGACACCGCCACGGGTTTTGAATTTATGTTATGTAAAATATGTTTTGAAAAATATATTTGGAAGATGTGTTTTATGTTATGTTGAGATATATTAAAGTGATTGTATGGATAAGAAACTGTTTTCAAGAAGAAAACTATTTTTAAGAAATTGTTTTTAAGAATAAGTAAAGGAATGGTTTTTAAGTATGATGGCAACAAGTTGCCTCGTGTTGTACCGAACCGCATTAGGTCGGATTGGTCCACGGTATGATTATGTTAGCTTTCAATATGATTATGAAAGCTCAGTACTCGAGTGAGTACATATGATTATGCATGAAGATAAGTTAAGTTCAAAGTAAGAAAAGAAAAAAATTTTACTCCGAATTTTCCGTAGTTTAAGCTTTTTAAATTAAGAAGTAAGTTAAGCAAGTAATGTAACGGCCCACGTCTGCGCAGTAGGACGCCCCTACGCATGACGGTTCGGGGCATTACAGAGATGGTATCAGAGCAAGTTTTCTGCCATCCAGTTTCACAGTTCTGCCGCCAGAGCCACAGTTTTGCAAGTAAGTTTTCTTACTCTAGTTAGTATAGTAACTATGTGAGGTTATAGTTTTATAATAGTATAGATATGAACCTGGTTGAAACCCGGGTACGATTGAAGAGGACCGTAAGACTTCGACTTCATTAGCATCCGAAGGAATGAAGTCACGCATCTTCGATGGGACTCAAGAAGTGGCTGCATTTGTGAGTGGCTGCACGATATGAAGACGATACGTCAGTTATGTTGTAGCTTGGCGCGTTTATCCAGATGAGTTTATGGGCTATGATTGCCAGTGGATCAGAGTTGCACAGCGAAAGCGTGGGAATAAGCTGAGCCTACGATATGATATGATGAGATCGTGAGATCTCTAGTATGATATGTTAAGATATGGATAAGGAATGAGTGTTAGACATGTCGAGGATTAGAATTAGAAACTAGAAAATGGTTCGTTGCTAGTACAACCGAACCAATTTCTGCAAGAGCCTCATCTTGCAACTATGATAGCCAAGTCATGATGATAAATGCTAGAGTAGCAATAAGAAATGAATAGGCTTCGAGATCAGATAGCCTATCGCCTTACCTCAGTAGGGTGATAATCTGAAGTTTTCATTTTAAGAAATAAGCTAGATGCTATAGAACTTAAGTTTCGTGGTTGTGAAACTTAGGCTCCCATAAGAATGATAATAGGTATGGAGAAAGATGTTTGTAGTACCTTGACTGGTGGTAATATCAAGGCAATGCATGAAGAATAAGTTGAATGATGGCTATCAGTATGACAAGGAAATTAAGGATATGATCCCTTAGTAAGGGAAATTATGAAATAATGGGAAGTTTTAGACATTCCTAAGGATAATGATTTTGAGTTATGAAGAAAATGTTAGAAGCAATGAGAGAAGCTTCTACCATTTTATTATCTAGCAAGCAGCTAGTTGATACGATATGAGTATTGCATCACTGAACGACATTATGTTTTCTCCATTATTGACTTTGAAAGAATTCAAAGGAAATATTTTTATAAAAGATGCTTAAATCTTGAGATCATGCTTAATAGAATCCTCATTTTATAAATACAGCCGAATCCTTGAGGAAGAATTCCAAGATAGGGGCTGTTATGAACAGTAAAGGTTCCAAGATAGGAGCCGTTATGTTCGTTAAATGACCGAATCCTTGAGGGACAAGTCCCAAGATAGGGGTCATAGATCGAATCCTTGAGGGACAAGTTCCAAGAATGGGATGAGTTCCAAGAAAGGGGCCATTATGATAAGGAAAGGGTTCTAATAGCATAAGATCAAGGTTCAAGAAAGAAGCTATTTCAAGATATGTTTTCCAAGTATGGAAAAATTATAAAGTATGAAACGTTTTTCATGTATGAAAAAGTTATATGATAAGATATGTTTTCCAAGTGTGGAAAAATTTTCAAGTATGAAACGTTTTTCATGTATGGAAAGTTATATGGTAAGAAATGTTTTTCAAACATGGCAAGTTATATGATATACTTGCTCAAATTTTTATGAAGATAGTTCTTGTGATGCAATATGAAAGGAGAATATGATAGCATGATAGTATGTAAGTATGTAAGTATGAATGTATGTAAGTAAGGAAGTATGCAAGTACGTAAGTATGAACGTATGCACGTAAGAATGAATGAAAGTATGATGACATGATATAAAAGTAAGAGTATGATCCAGATAAGAGGCATGATCCCATTAAAGTATAAAAATGGGAACATGAATAAGTTACGAAGGATCAATAGTGGATTTGAAGAAAAGCCACTTAGAAGTATCCAATTTTTTAGGACGAAAATTTCTTTAAGGAGGGTAGAATGTAATACCCGAGATTTCGATAAACCTATGATTTCCTTTTAGACAAGGAAAATTTCAAGTTTGAATCTTGTTTGTCGATATGAAGCTCATGATCTGAGCAGAATATCAGTTTATGTGTGAGTTCTCGTTTAATTAGCTACGAGACTCAACAATAGTTTGCTTAAGTCAAGCATGTGGCCTTTTGAGGAAAAAGGGCAAAATGGGAATTTATGATTTTATGCGTCAAAGTTTGACCAAGTTGACTTATGTTTGACCGAAAAGTCAAAGTTGACCGAAAAGTCAAAGGTTGACCAGGAAGGTCAAATAGATGAAGGTGCTGAGATACGGCAAAGCAGTATGGGATTATACTGCGAAAAACCTTCATTACGGCCAATTAAGTAAGAATAAGCTATGAGACCACCGTAGAAAAATCAGCACAATTTTTAGAGCATTAAGGACTAAATAGTTTTAAGTCCTAAGAAAATCGATACGCAGTCCAATTATCACGCAGATGAATTCTGGACTGTAGTCCAGTGTGACAATACTGTTTTGGTGAAAAACAGTATTGATATTATGTATGTTAGTAAGGAAATGGACTGCAGGATTGTATTATTGGATTTTTAAGTATCCAGTGGATAATTATGCACGAAATGGAAGCCAAGTGGCTCCGCCATAGTTGGCGACCTACAGGGACTAAATTGCAAATATTTTTCCGTAGGGGCCAAAGTGAATTTTAGAAAAATAAGTAATGATGGATTAGTATGTAATTATAGAATCATGGAAATTCCTAACTAAGGCTCCAACTAGGCCAAAAATTGGTTACAAGCCTAGTTACATTGGAACAAGGATTTAAGTTAGAGATAAGCATGAAAAGATTTTTGGAAAGATTTTTCCTTATCTTCCACACATGCATGGCCGGATTTTCTGGCTTGGTGAACAAGCATTGGCTTGATGATGTCATCAAGATGATGTCGTCAAAATGATGTAAGCGAATGATGTCACGGGGGTGATGTAAGCCAAACTTGGTGAGCAAGTAACTTGCCCACCAAGGTTCCTAATGGCCGGATTTTTTGGCTTGGAGAACAAGATTGGCTTGATGATGTCATCAAGGTGATGTCATCAATGTGATGTCATCAAGTGATGTCATCAAGGTGATGTAACAAGTGAGTCATCAAGGTGATGTCATCAAAGTGATGTCATTAGGTGATGTAAGCAAAACTTGGTGAGCAAGTAACTTGCCCACCAAGGCTCACTATGGCCGGCCACCTAGGAGGAGTTTGAGCAAATATTTTGCTCTTAGACCCTTTTATGCAATTATAGAAACTATGTTTTTCACCTATAAATAGGTGATGTTGGTTCACAATTTTGAAGGAAGTTTGTAGCCTTAACAAAACTATGGCAAAATTTTCCCTCACCCTCCACCTAAAGGCCGAGCCATAGAAGAGAAAAAAAGAAAGAAAAATGAGCTAGAGTGTTCGGATTTTCATGTAGGAATCAAGGAAATAGTTGAGAAAAATTTGGTACCCATTGGAGGCCAAGTGGCCGGCCATGGGAGAGGAAGAGAAAGAAAAGAGAAAAGTGAGATTATGTGGGTTTTAGGGATAGCCGATTTTTAGGAAGAACCACCAAGAGACCAAAACGTTTTAGTGCTCATTGAAGGAGCAAAACCGGTATTAGGCAGCCAAGGAGAAAGGGCAGAAAAATGAACCAACTCCTAGCCTAGCCTTGTGTTAATCAAGGTAATCCCTTAACCATAAGCTCTTCGATTGAGTTTTATTGGAAATTTAAGTGTATTTCCGCATTGGATTTAAGAGCATAAGCTCACTATTTATGTCAATGCTCTAGTTAAGTTTTCTAGCATGTGCATGATTAGGGTGGTGGTCTCTAGTTTATATTTTGGTGCATGTTTGATGATGTGCTTATGGGTTTTTGAGTTTGCCTACCATATGTTTGTTATATGTTCCCATAGGTTTAAGATTGAATGTATGATTATGTGATTGATGGAATGGAACGTTAGAAACGATTGCATGTGTGACTTTAGGCTCCCGCTGTGGTCGGTTGAGGTAGTGTGACGTTTTAGACGAGAAACAATTTAAGAACCAAAACTGCCAGTCTCGGTCAAGACTGGGCAGCTTTCTGGAAATGGTAATTTGAGGCCCTTAGAGGCCGAATTTGAAGAAACTCAAAACTACAAAGTTGTAGATAATGGTTTTACTAGAGGGCACGTGGACCGTTTTTCAAAATAAGGCTCCAAAGGCCTCGGTTTTTATGAAAATCCGAGCCTGACGTGCCTAGGATTTATGCACGGCCAGGTGAGTTCAACCAAGAATAAGGCATGTAAGTCCGAACTGGGTTTTCCTCAAAACATGAAAGTTGAAGAATTTGCGAGAGCTAAAACTTTCATGAAGAAAGTTTTATCAAATTCTGAGCAGATTTTAAAGTAAAAATATTGACTCTCAAAACTGTGCAGGAAACCGAAATTCCAGCACAGGATTTTCAGAAAAACAATACATGAGCAGGAAATTCCTGCACGTGTACAGGATTTTCTAGAACAATATAGGAAAAACTGTATTTTTACACCAAACCCCAATGTTTTGACTGTGAGAACTGTTCCAATGGCAGTTTTCAGCCCTTAACACATTTATAAGTTAAGCAAAGGTTTTTAAGTTGAATTCAACAAATTTTCCGAAACAAAGGAAAAATGGATTTAAAGCCAAGGTTAAGTAACAAGACAATAACGGATGGTAACCGGAAGGATACCCGAGTTATTGGGCTTGGCTCCCAAAGCCCAAGTTTGACCATGGAAGGTTGACTTTGGTTGACCAAGTTTGACCAAGGTTTATCACCTTAAGGGTTACCCAACGTAACCCAATAAGATACCAAATATTATGATAAACTAAGATCTAGGGTTATTTGTAATAACCCAATAGATGATGGATCAAGAATGTTAAGTCATGTACCCAAGGTTACCAGAAGTAACCTAGTATGATATTGTTTAAGTATGTTGGGCCATGAACCCTAGGGTTTCTGCAAGTAACCAAACAAGCTATCGTAAGTTGTTATAGGAGGGAACATATAATATAACTAAGGCTACTAATAAATGTTGGTTAGGACACCAACATTTAATGATTATGATTTATGGTAAGATAGAATGTCTATGGCTCTTATCTTACGTCCTGTTTGGAAACAGGAGTATGAACTGTTGTCGTGCCATGATTCGGACGATTAACCAAGAGCACAGGACGACAAGTAAGTATAACTCCGCCTACAGCATGGGCAAAATGTTTTTATAACATTTTTTTCAAGAAATCATGAATTGATATGCATGATGTATGTTACGATGCTTACGTATGATGTTATGTTACGTTACGATGATACGTTATGATGATACGATGGTTAAGTTACGATGATTATGTTATGATATGAAGTTATGTTATGAAGATTATGTTACGGCGTTTATGTTATGGTTTGTATTATGTTATGTTTTAATATAGTGACATCATGTAGCATGTTCACTAATATTTAACTACATGGTAAGAACTCATATTATGACAAGTTAAGGTCATTGTGTCGTACCGACTTGCCATAGTGGCGGGTTTAAATGGTTTAATCTATGGTTTGGGCTGAGTTGGATTGGCTGCCCCAATCACTCCATGTTAAACAGTTTGTTTCATGGTTTGTGTTGGTTTGGATTGCCTGCCTTCCGCCACTCCATAGCTATGGACCACGGTACGTGCACACATGACATGTAAGGAAATATAATCAAGATAATATATGAAAGTTTAATTGATTCACAAGAAAGCATAATCGGTCAATGCATTCTTTTGTTAAAATGTTTTGCGGATTGCACGTTGTACTTACTGGGCATAAGCTCATTACTTATGTTCATGCTGTAGGTTAGCAACCTACCGGCAATACTTGATGCAAGGCTGTGAAGGCTGGCGCTACAGGCTGTGAAATGTGGGATGGACACCGCCACGGGTTTTGAATTTATGCTATGTAAAATATGTTTTGAAAAATATATTTGAAAGATGTGTTTTATGTTATGTTGAGATATATTAAAGTGATAGTATGGATAAGAAACCGTTTTCAAGAAGAAAACTACTTTTAAGAAATTGTTTTTAAGTACAAGTAAAGGAATGGTTTTTAAGGATGATGGCAACAAGTTGCCTCGTGTTGTACCGAACCGCATTAGGACGGATTGGTC
This sequence comes from Ficus hispida, assembly GCA_025413025.1. NCBI lineage: Eukaryota > Viridiplantae > Streptophyta > Magnoliopsida > Rosales > Moraceae > Ficus > Ficus hispida. The sequence continues at coordinate 26,023 of JAINRH010000073.1, forward strand.
CATGGTATGATTATGTTAGCTTTCAATATGATTATGAAAGCTCAGTACTCGAGTGAGTACATATGATTATGCATGAAGATAAGTTAAGTTCAAAGTAAGAAAAGAAAAAAATTTTTACTCCGAATTTTCCGCAGTTTAAGCTTTTTAAATTAAGAAGTAAGTTAAGCAAGTAATGTAACGGCCCACGTCTGCGCAGTAGGACGCCCCTACGTGTGACGGTTCGGGGCATTACAGCTAGGTCGTTCTTTCAGTTCCTAGAATTTTTTGTAAGCCGGAAACGACATAGGATTTTTTTGTAAAATTCGGGCTACAATGGATTCGGGGAGTTTGAAGATGAACGAAGGTATGGAAATTTTCAAAGGATGTGATTTTATGTTTTTTTGTTATTTTTCAATTAAAAAATGTTTTTTTAATAAAAATAAAAAAAATCACATAATCTTTTTGAAAATTTAATTTTCCAATGATATGTGATCTTAATAATTTAGAAATCAAAATTAAAAATTTAAATTTAAATTTAATGGATATTATTATGAATTTTAAAATTTTGAGATTTAAATTTGAAATTTCAAATTTCAAATTTTTGAATTTTGAAATTTAAATAATCAGATTTTTTATTTAAATTTTGATATTTTGTAATTTTGATTAAATTAAAAATCACATATAATCTTTTTTGAAATTTAAATTTTAAATTTAAATTGAAAAAGATGTGACATTGGAGAAGGAAGACACATTGAAAAATGATACAAGGCATGGATCTACAAATGAAGGTCGATATATGTTTGATTAATTTTTATAAATTTTGCAATTTTCTTTTCTCTTGGATAAAATCAAGATCCACGGCTATTTACATATTTTACAAACCATGGATGATGTGTTGCTAGATGAATATGATATACTATTTTGTGATGTATTAATAACATGCCATATAAACTAGGGAGTGCCACTCAATAAATATTGTTTATGCATGAAAAAAAAACCTTAATTTAAAAGATTAAGTGGGAGAAGGTTTTATACACTAAGACCTACGGCCTCCATCATTAGTCAAATAGTTACGCATGGTAGTGCCTACTACTCGGTTTTGACCCGAGAATTCCCTTCGGATAGGTATTTTACCTGGAGCGTACACTGATTTGGATTTTCGAAAGGATAACAATTTTGGGCATATTTTATGTTTAGATCACCCCTCGGTGGCGGATGTAAAATATGGATTCAAAATTGGAAACGATGGTTATACGCTCATG
>JAINRH010000074.1:0-31431 GCA_025413025.1 Ficus hispida
CCATAGAGAGCTTCATAAGGAGCCATTCCAATCGAAGCATGGAAACTGTTGTTGTACGAGAATTCAATCAAAGGAAGCTTCTTATCCCAAGTTCCCTTGAAGTCCATCACACATGCTCGTAACATATCTTCTAGAGTCTGAATGGTTCTCTCTGATTGTCCATCCGTCTGTGGGTGAAAAGCTGTACTAAAAGTAAGCTTTGTGCCCATTGCTTGATGTACACTCCTCAAAATTTAGAAGTGAAACGACCATCACGATCTGAGATGATCGATTTGGGGATCCCATGGTAGCGAACGATCTGCGCGACGTACAGGTCCGCCAGCTGCTCCACTGAGAAGCTAAGCTTGATGCCAAGAAGTGTGCGGATTTCGTCAATCGGTCGACAATTACCCAAATAGCATCGTTGCCGCTGGGAGTTCGGGGTAGACCAACCACGAAATCCATCGTCACTTGGTCCCATTTCCATTCTGGGATGGAAATTTTCTGCAATTCTCCCCCGGGACGTTGGTGTTCAGCCTTCACTTTTGACACGTAAGACATTTACTAACGAATGTGGCAACGTCATTCTTCATCTTGGGCCACCAAAAGCTTTCCTTCAAGTCTTTGTACATCTTTGTGGCTCCAGGATGAACGGAATACGGAGTCTCATGAGCTTCTTTCAAGATCCGTTCCTTCAACTCATCTTCATTAGGAATGCATAGTCTATTTTTCCGATAGAGTATGCCCTCATCAGATATATTGAAGTCTGACTCCTTCCCTTCTAGGACTTCGTTCCTCGTCCTAAGCAGTGAGGCATCTCCTTCTTGACGTTCCTTCATGCCATCCAAAATGGTAGGTTGGAAGGTTAGGGCAGCTAAACCTCCCGTAATGAGCTCTATTCCAGCTTCTACTAGCCCCTTTGAAGGGGCTCGATCAATGGCTGAATTGATCTCATCGAGGAAATCGACTTCCGACTTAGAGCATCGGCTACTTTGTTGGCCTTCCCCGGATGGTAACGGATGTCGATGTCATAATCCTTTACCAGCTCGAGCCATCTTCTTTGCCTCATGTTAAGCTCCTTCTGTGTGAAGATATATTTCAAACTCTGATGATCCGTATAAACTTCACACTTAGCGCCGTAAAGGTAGTGTCTCCAAATTTGAGTGCAAATACTACCGCCGCAAGTTCTAAATCATGCGTCGGATAGTTTTTCTCATGATCCTTAAGCTGTCGGGAAGCATACGCGATCACTTTTCCATTTTGCATGAGAACGGCTCCCAATCCTATCTTGGAAGCATCGCTGTATATCATGAAGTTCCCTTCTTCTACCACTGGAATCGTAAGAATTGGAGCACTAGTCAGCTTACTTTTTAGCTCTTGAAAGTGTTCTTCACACTTTGCAGTCCATTCGTACTTCTTTCCTTTCCGTGTAAGTGCGGTGAGCGGCGCTGCGATCTTAGCAAATCCCTCGACGAAACGTCGGTAGTAGCCTGCTAAGCCAAGGAAACTACGTACTTCGGTGACACTTGTCGGAGCTGGCCATTTACTCACGGCTTCAATCTTGGCCGGATCTACGGATATGCCTTCCCTGGAAACCACATGTCCTAAGAAATGGACCTTCTCCAACCAAAATTCACACTTGGTGAATTTAGCATAAAGCTGGTTTTGCTTTAAAATCCGTAAGGCAATCCTTAGATGCTCCTCCTTAGATCTTGAATAAATCAAGATATCATCTATAAAGACGATAACAAACTTATCCAAGTAGTCATTGAATACTCGATTATCAGGTCCATAAAGGCAGCTGGAGCATTTGTCAATCCAAATGGCATAACGAGGAACTCGTAATGTCCATATCGCGTACGGAAGGCCGTCTTGGGAATGTCTCCTTGCCTTATTCGAAGCTGATGATATCCCGATCGCAGGTCAATTTTCAAAAAAATTGAAGCTCCTTTCAATTGATCGAACAAATCATCGATCCGGGGTAGTGGATACTTGTTCTTAATGGTGATCTTATTCAATTCCCGATAGTCAATGCACATCCTAAAAGTGCCATCCTTCTTTTGAACAAATAAAACTGGGGCTCCCCATGACGAATAGCTCTGACAGATGAATCCTCGGTCCAGGAGCTCTTGCAACTGAAGTTGCAATTCCTTAAGTTCGGCGGGGGCCATCCTATAAGGTGCCTTGGATACTGGTGCCGATCCAGGAAGCAATTCGATCTCAAAAGAGATCTCTCGCTCCGGTGGTAATCCTGGTAAATCTTCAGGAAAAACTTCAATAAAATCCTTGACTATCGGTACTTCCTCCGGCCTGCTCTTAGTTTCTTGAGCCTTATCCACCATGTTGGCTAAAAATCCCATACATCCTTCTGCCAACAACTTCTTAGCCTTTAGCGCAGAAATGAACATTTTCGGCTGTTTCGGAGTCGATCCTCTAAAAATAAATTCCTCACCTCCAATTGGCTTGAACGTGACTATCCGACGTTGACAGTCTATAACCGCGTTGTATCTGCCCAAGAAATCCATACCCAAAATGACGTCGTAGTCATACAGGTCAATGACAATCAAGTTGACATACATTTCCCTACCACATATAATTATTGGAACATGACGTATCCAATAATCAGACAACAGAACTTCTCCGGAGGGTAAAGCAGTTCTGAAAGTTCTTCCAATCCTGTCGCTTCCTCTACCTAGTTTCTTAGCGAACCTAGGTGATGTGAATGAATGCGTAGCTCCAGAATCAATTAACACATAAGCATCTTGCTGGGCGAAAGGAAGCTGACCTGTCACCACTGTGGATGGTCCAGCTTGAACATCCTCCTTAGTATAGGCATAAATGCGCCCTTGAGTTGCTGGAGCTTCAAGCCTGCCTTGAGAGATTTCAAGTCCTTCGAGCTTCATCTGTGCTGCATGAAGCTGATTCCCCTGACTCCTTTGTTGGTGCTGCGGATTCTGGAAATTAGCATTGCAGTCCTTAGCATAGTGGCCTTCCTTACCACACCGAAAGCAACGATTAGTTCCAGCACGGCAGTCTCCCGGATGCTTCTTCCCACATTTCTGACAAGTGGGATTCATGCTGCTATCAGGGGCATTCCGTTTCTGGGGAAAATTTTGTTGATTCCCCTGACCCCCTCCATTCCACTTCCTCTTCTGTTGATTACTGCTGTACTGCCTGTTGTTGCTGGGTTGCCCAAAAGATCCTCCCTGCCCTTTTTGCTGCGGAGGTTGGCTTGGTCTTGCTTGAATCTGCTTAACTTGGGCCTTCTCTTCTCTCTTTTCCTTAAAAAACTTAGCCCGTTGTTCTTTGTTCTGACCTACCCAATACTCAGCTTGTATCGCCCGGCTGACACATTCAGCAACGGTGATTGGTGGGTAGGGGCCACTGCTGACCACTACGGCCAGATCCGAGCGGAACATCCTCATCATCCTTCTTACTTTGTCTCTCTCGGAGCCGATAAGGTGAGGACAAAGACGTGCTAGTTGCTCAAACTTTTTCACCGCCTCAGCTACCGATAGATTACCCTGACGAAAATTATTGAATTCGTCTTGTTGAGCTTCCATAACATCAGTGTTGAAGTACTTCTCCTTAAATTCCTCAACAAAGTCCTCCCAGGTCATTTGGGTAACATCTCGCCTGATCTGGACTGTTTCCCACCAGAGGCGAGCATCTTTCCTCAGCATAAAGGATGCACAGAAACTTTCTCTTCATCATCGAGCTTGATAAAGTTCAAGATAACCTGGAGGTCAATCAACCAGTTGTCGGCCTCGATTGGGTTTGTTGATCCTTCGAATTCCGGTGCCTTCATACGCCGAAATCTATCATATAATTGTTCCGGAGTTCGAACCAACGGTGCTGGCGGAACAGCCAAAGGCACATTAGGCACTTCAGGAGCTATCGGGTTTTCTGGAATCACCGGGTCAGCATTAGGAATTTCCGGTGCAACAGGCTGATTCACAGGTGCTGGCGGTACTCTGGCATCAGGAGGTCCCTGATTCTGCTGAGCCAATTGAGCTCTAAGCCCACCTATCTCTTGTTGTTGGGCTAACATCATCTGTCTTAATTCATTCATCTGGGCCGCCAGATCAACGTTCTGGGTCTGAGCCGTTCTACGCTTGGGTGGCATGGTTCTACATAAAAAAATTATGAAATAAGCTCCTTGTTTAATAAAATCATGTCATTTATATAGAACCATAATCTTAATTCCATATCATAACATAATCATGGAATATATCTGAATCCATCATAATCTTGTCCATATCTGCTTCATAACATAAATGCATAAGTATAACATTTAGGAAGGTGTAAAACTTTCCCCTCATGTTCATACGTCACTTAATTGCCACCACCAAGCGAAGGCACCACCCAACGTTATCCTCATATCCAATATTTTTCTTATGTGGCAAAGTTCCACAAATACCACATATAACTTCCATAACGTCGATCTAATTCCATAGTGCGAGAAGTTCCCTGCGTGACCGTTGATGAGAGATGCTTACTACGCACGCGAGCTTCTAACTAATTTCTAAGCATAAGAAAAATAACTTAACTTACTTGGGCCGTGACGGAAGTGATGTGAGGCAAGGTCAAGTAGGCTGGCAGGATACCGCTCTGATACCAAACTTGTAACGCCCCAACCTACGTAGGGCAGTTACCATACATACTTGGACTTATAACACTGATTAAACTTGCTTGGAAAATCGAGAATAAATTTTTTTTTAAACTTACATATAAAATAGAGTTACTCATATGGAAACTTATCATGCATACATACTGAGATAAAAACATATATACATATTTCTTATAACTTGTTCGAGTCTTTGAATCCTTATATTTTTATACAACGAGTCTTTCTTTAAAATATATATATATATATTTAAACTTAACATAGCTTGCGGAAAATATTGCGTAGTGGTATCCCACACCGCCCTTCACCCGCCGCATCATCCACCTGGCCCACCAATTAAGCTGCAGGCCTCTTACCTACAGTATGAAATATACTGATGAGCTTTCGCTCAGCAAGTACAAACATAATCTCACAAAATATAACAAATGTCGTGCAACTCATGCATGAATTAATTATGAGTCTTTTATAACCAATTATTGACTTGAATTTATTATCTTGTTTAACATGTGGGCCCTTAGTGTACGTACCAAAAGCGCGCAAGCCTCAGAACGTCAGGGTTTGCAAGGCCCTTAACCATTCTGGAAAACATGAACATGACCTTCACGCATCAACGGAAGGTTGATAATTATAACTTGAAACATACATGATCTTCCTGCATCAACAGGAGGTTGGTACGACACCTTACTTGTCTTGGTTTAGTCTTAGTCTTGTTATATTTCCAAGACTAAGAATCCTTACATGTGATCTTAATAATCATGATGCACATGAAACTAGACATGGCACAACTTGATGTATCATGGCTTAACATGACTTAACATGGCTTATCGTATCATAACATGGCATCACATGGCATAACATAACATGGCATAACATAACATGGCATAATATAACATGGCATAACTTGGAATAATATGTAATTATGTCATATACTTGAAAATAGAATACTATTTTCCATACTGTAGGTGAGGTTTGTACTTACCTCGTACACTATGTCCAAAGATGTTCTGATCCAAGTCAGGATACCGTAGCAGGCGATCTCCTGCTAATCCAAAGGACATAGGGTAAGAATTCTGTACTTATAGAATGTTGGTAATTAAACCAACATTCATACCTAGTTGTGGTTATATGCCCCTCCTTTCTTAAAAGAATGCCGGATACTCTCTCAGTATCACGGATAACCCTATGATTTAGGGTTTAGGACGTACTTAGGTTGGTCACATAAAGTAACCTTGGCTAAACAGCCATTCATAACTGTGTTAGGTTATTAAACCTAACCTTGGGCCTAAGCTCTCTTAAAAACTTCCCATTGGGTTATTCTTGAATAACCCTGGTTTTTAGGCCCAACTAGTTATTCTTATCATTCTATTGGGTTACGTTGGATAACCCTTGGGCTTTGGGCCCAAACCAATAATGCGGTACCTTCCCGGTTATTGCTCATTCAACTTTGTTTAAAAAAACCTTTTTCTTTACTTTAGAAACCTTAGGGTTTAAATTCACTTTTCCTTAAAATCTTTATAAAACTTGAAACCTTATGAATGGATCTTTATAATAACTATTAAAAACATAAACTGCATTTGGAACAGTTTCTCATTGTGAATTAGTCAGTGGATGTGCAGAAATGTCATTTTCCTGCACTGTTTTAGAAAACCCTGTGCAGGAATTTCTTGTTCACTACACAGTTTTGAAATCCAATTTTCTATTTAAAAATAAAAGCCAAATTAGAAAAAGTTTTCTTCATAAAAGTTTTAAAGCTCGAAAACCCTAAAACTTTTGTGTTTAACCCGAGACCCAGATCGGTCTCTAACCGATTCATTTTCTCTGTTGAACTCACCTGGCCGTGCATAGGGTCTGGGCACAGTTAGGCTCGGGTTTTCTTAAAAACGAAGGCCATTGGAGCCTTATTTTGAAAACTGTCCATGCTGTCCTCTAGGAAAAATCCTACTCTACAACTTTCATGTTTTAAGTTTTCCCAAAATCAGCCTCTAAGGGCCTCAAAACTGGCTTCCCAGAAAACTGGCCAGCTTGAACCCGAATTGGCAGTTTTCATTCTTTTAAGTTGATTTTACATCCTAATCGCGTAAACTAACTCAACCAGCCACCGCGGGAGCCTAGGATCAACATGTAACGTTTTTCTAGCGTCCCGACTCAACTTACATGAAGCCCAAACATGTCCATGCAAGTCAGCCAACAAATTACAGCACATAGGTTTAGGGTTTGCATAATTTTCCATCTTGCATAATTTTACCAATTTAACCATTTAATCCTAAACAAACATTCTAGCTCATACCTTAACCTATTAGAGGGCATATAATCTTATAATTCAGCTAGCATACAATCAACATAAGCAAGCATAATTAAAATCATACAATGCTTAAAAACATCAAACCACCCTTAATCTACAAATCAAGCACATAATCTAACTAAGCCAAAAATAAACTTAGAGCTTATGCTCTTACAACCATCAACTTGAAATACATTTAAACTCCAAATTGAAATCAAATTAAGGAGTTTAAAGCTTTGGGAGGATTACCTTAATGAACCCTAAGATTGGTTAGGGTATGATTCCAAAAATCTTCTCCTCCCTTGCTCCTAACACAACCGGCCACTCCCTAGAACTTGCCCAAAATTTTTCTGTCCTTTGGTTGCTGTTTCCCACCAAAATCCGACCACTCCTTCAGCTTTTTCTCTTCCTTTTCAGCTCACCCACAACCGGCCAACATGCCAAACCAAGGGTCCCTAAAATTTCCAGCACCTATTCTTGCTTCCAAAACTGAAATCCGAACTCTCCCTAAGGGATTGTCTCTTGGATTTTTGTTTTTGGTTCTTGCTTTTCTTTGGCAGCTTTGGGTTCGGTTTTGGGCAGAGAAATGGGCAGAATTTGGCTTGGTTTTCTGATTTTTTTTGAATAAAATCAGCACCTATTTATAGAGGTTTTTGGACTTTGCTTAATTGCAAAAATAGTCCTCCAAAAACCAACTTTTTGCACTTTTTGCATGCTAGGTGGCCGGCCATGAAGTGTCTAGAACCTTCCAAAGAATTCTTCTAATTTCCTTTAATTCCAAAATTCAATTATGATGTCATACTTTGTGGATAAGGTGATGTCATCACCATAAGGCCTTGTTTGGCTCTTTTCTTCAATATGCAATCCATTTTTGAGCTACACAGATATTTCTAATACTGCGTTCACTAATACACAGTACTGTAATATATTTTGCAGTCCAAAATTTATCTGTTTAAAAATGGACTGTATGAAAAAATTCTCTTTTCGCTTAGAACTCTTAGGCCCTTAATTACCTACTTAATGTGCTTGATTTTATTCTATGGTGGTTTTAAAAATAACATGATCCATTTTATCAGAAAAATGGTTTTTCGCAGTATACTTCCTATACCGCTCATCATACTTCATTATCGTCACATAGTTGACTTTTCCAGTCAATCTTTAACCTATCGGGTCAACCTTGACTTCCTTGGTCAACATTGACTTTCGTTGACTTTCTTGGTCAAGCTTTGATCAACATAAAATCATAACATTTTTGTACCCCTTTTTACTAAAAAGGTTACTTGCTAGGCTAAGCAAATTGCTTATTGAGTCTCATAGCTAATTAAATGAGAACTCAAACATTTACTAATAAAATTATGAATTTCGTATTGATATTCATAATTTTCATGAAACATTACAAAAACACATAATACGAGCATAGATTTCTTATGTACAAGGAAATCATGAGTCCGTATAAATTTTCGGTTATTACACTAATGCTCCATGAATTGCCATTGCCAACGAAAGGCGCCTTGTCCCCGTTGCTCCACACTGGTTCCCATTCTAAGCTCTCAAAATCAAACTTGTAAACCGAGAATTCTACAGTCTAGTCGAACCCAATATCTTTACTACTATACCTAAAGACTCTTTGAAGAGATCTTCTTGTGACGACACCAAGTATGCTCTGCCTGTTTTCTCGTGATGGGGTTGATAGCCAACGAATTCATGCATGGGCTGGGAACCTACAAACTCTGCTCTTGCCGCAATAGAGCCATTAAAGTCGATCCTGATTAGTGAGCCATTGTCACAAAGTGCATATAGCTGGTGTTCAAAGTATGCAACTGATCTAAAAAAGAACTCTTTCGGGTTGCTCACAAAAGCCCATTCACCAATATCACCTGGACTTCTTGTAAACATCAACTGATCGTTTGGATGTAAAATGGCGATTACAAGGAATTTGAAGGGGTGGATCTTGGTTTTGAACACAAAAAGGTTTTGGACCTTGTGGAACCGACTTCCTCGAGCAAGCTAGTTTTGAATTGTGGAGAAAGGAGAGAGATTCACGCACACTTGCGAAATGGGGTTCGTAAGTTGGGCATCAAGTTCAGGGCCAACAGTTACAAGCCACCCATGTGGAGATCCCCAAATGCACCTTCCTACAGCTGCCGGTAGATCCAGCAAGAAAACATGACGGTTGTGGAGACTGAAAAAAGGTCGAGAGGAGCTGCCCGGTTTCTCAGAGAGCACAAGACAAGGAGGTTTAGGACCTCCATCCCACTCCATGTTAGAACAAACATCTCGGCTTGAGCGACAGACCTCCGAAAACGCCACAAAGTCCTTGTAGTCAGTGACTCGTTGTACAATCTTTTCGAGGCAATGATCATGTAGTTTGCTTAGCGGATTGGGGGATCCGTGAGCGCAGTCATTGTAGTCTGAAAAATAGAAGACGAGAACAAAGTTGGTCATAGTTTTCTCGGAAAAATCAAAGGTAAGGAAGTTCAAAAGTGGCAAAAGAGAAACAGACGAGAGAGCGGAGAAGAAAATCGACGAGTACATGACTCTGCAAAACTCTTAGCACTAGGATAAAACGACACAAAACAAGAGAGAGAGGGAGAGAATCTTATCTTAAAAGTCTGGATCGGGGAACTTTATGATTAACCTCAAACTGAAAGTTCTGTTGTCCAGGTTTTATGGATCGAAAATCATGAGTTTACATTTTATGAGCAAACTCAAATGACAAAACATAGCATTACTAGAACAACTATCACCGCGTGGAAGGAGAGAGTAAAGTAGGTTTTTGTTTCTCTGAAATTTCAAGGCTCTTTCGCGGCGAAAGACCATCTATCTCAAGGTATTGGTCAACTGGACTACAAAAACCTTGCCCCTTCACATTTTCTTTCACCTTTTGACGTTGTTTTCTACCTACACTTGGTTTAAGTTGATAAAACAAAGAATTTTTTAGCACCGTCAAATTCACGTACTAAAGCCAAATTTTGACATTCACGTAAAAAAACTTATATCAAAATTTAAGGGACATTATGGAGATATTTGAAGACGGAGTTTTAGAGATAACTTAATTGAAATGGATTGAGTTTCGAAAATGTATATTTGGTTAAAAAAACCGTTTGGAGTAAAAAGTATAAAATCTTAAAATATGTTTAGAAAAAAAATATATTAATGTGGATCTTGTTTCGTTACTTTTAATTTTTTTTTTATAGAAAAAATCATGTAATTTGGACTTCAAATAACAAAATTAAGGATTTTTATTGTTTGTTTGGTAAGATTTTCATATCAGTTTTTGTCTTTTTCTGAACAGTCAATAAAAATTATAACTATTTTTGAAAAGTTAACCTACTTCAACCTAAAGATTACCGCTCAATCCCGTATTCCAAATGCATACTTATATTTTGAGTTTGCTATAAAGATTTGAGTATGAGAATAATGAAAAGTAGTTTTAAATTAAAGAAAATTAAAAAAAAAAGTTTAAAAATGTGGTTTGGAATGCTCCCCAAGAGCCCTAACAGTTAATTTTCATTAAATAGCTATCTGATTTTTTTATTTAATATTATATACTAAAATATTTAGGGTTCGTTTGGGGGAGGTTTAGAACCACATTTACTTTTTTTTTTGTCTTTTTCTTTAAGTCGAAATTACTTTTCATTATTTAATCTTCGAATGTTTTCAATAACTCAAATTTCAAAAGTCCATAACTTTGTCAAGTCCAAATGAGATAATTTTACATTTTATCACTCCAAACAGTTTTTTCAACCAAACATATATTCCAAAACTTATCTCAATTTCATTCTAAATATTTATAAAACTTCGTCTTCAATACCTCTCCGAAACGGGTCCTTAAATACAAGAATATTACTTTTGTAATAAGTTCCAAACCTAAATGATGATAAGTGTTACAATGTTGCAGAAGGGAAAAAAAACTGCATTAGGAAAATAAACTGAAATTAAAATTAACAAAAACTCATAGAAGATGCATATTTACATAATTCAGTAATGTTGTCTATGTTTACAGGAGAAAAAAAAAAATCACCAATAAATTCACTATAGGGACTAAGTTATTGATAAAATAGATTCAGGAATCATTCATGAATTTATTGTGATAAAAAAAAAATGCTTACAATCTAAAATTAGCAGCAGCAAACCTAAAAAAAAACCTATTTATGCATAGACGACAACATTGGTCTTAAGCTACCAATTTAATTGCTTGGTTTCATCAACAATATGTTTTTAGATCATCTTCAATGTATATGTTGACGTTAATGATATATTTATTTGAAATTAAAAAAAAGTGGAAAAGTGTGCCCGCGAACTGATCGATGCCACCGCCGTGCATTTGGCCGTAAGATTGCTTCAGTGTTTTTTTTTTTTTTTTTGGTATATATATATATATATATATATATATATATATATTAGTTTTTTGTGATTTAACTTTTGTAGTATTATGGTTATTTTTATTTTCGTGTGATTTTTTTTTTCATGACCTTGTGATTTTCTTTTGTTGATAAAGCGGGAAAATAGTATAAAAGATTAATATATTTGAAATAATCATTTTTGAAAGAAAAAAAAAAAGGTATTTTATAATAATCTCACGTAAAAAATTTGGAAGATAACAAAAAAAAAAAAATCTGGGAGTCTGATAAAATATAATAAATATTTCATTAGATTACGAAAAGTGATCTACCTAAATATGAGTTGGAGACGGCTGACAATTTTGAGATAATTAAGGTGTGTGTCACAAAATTGGTGGATTGAGTTGGGTTATTTACATAGTTGTCTAAATTGGAGATATTAGTTTGAAATATGTCCATTTTTCTTTTTATTTACGTAAACGTCTAAAAGAGTAATTATAAAGACAATTTTACCCTTTATAAAGAATGAAAAATTAACAAATAAAGAAAATACGAAAAAAGAAGAGAAAAAAAAGGAATCTAAGATGTTTACCAATTAGGGCTAAAGTTGATTTAATAAATTGCAATAAGAATTGATAGAAAAGAAATTTTTGATTTTTTTTTTTTGATTTATTGTAAAGAAGGTGTTAATATTCATATTGAACTGAAAAAGAGGATGTTTTCTCAAAATCAGATTTCACATTAATTAGAAAAGACTAAATAAAGAAAAAAAAAATCTCAAAACAATATTTTGTATAATAAATCTATCTTTATCATAAATATATGTTTGATTTCTTTTCTACTAATTTATACAAATAATAGTATTTTTTCATAAAGAATTTGATTTTATTTATTGTGTTATTCTTCAATTTATTTGGTTAAGACATAAATGACAATCCTTTTATTTACAGTGGATTACATAAACAAATATGTTTCTTCATAAAGAATTCATTGGTTTTATATTTAAAAATTATGAATATTAATCAAACTTTATCATTAATATTTTGTATTATATTTTATTATTTAGTATGAACCATCGTCTTTATAGAAAATATTTTATATTATAATTACTTTGATGTTTACAACTAATTTTTGTTTATTAAAAGTAATTCACATTTATCAACAAAAATACTCATAATTAAAATCAAAAAACAAAAAAAAAAAGGAAAATAAAGAATTTGTATAAAAATAAAATGATGTCAATTGTAGTAAAATGACCAAAAAAAATATTACAGATATTTATTTTTAAAAAAATAAATATAAATAATATTATTGAAAAATATACATATTTTAAAACGGGACTTTAAAAATAAACCTTTTGTAGAATTATTTCGATTAATTTTTTCTGCAAGCTAAAAAGTTTTGCAACATATGCCATAATGATTATGAATTAATTAATTTTAATATATTTTTAAAATTTCGTTCTCTCTCTTTCCCATCACCCTATTGCTTCCCCAACCCATGCACATGACAAACTCCCCCTCTTCTCTCCCCTATTTGGTAATTTGACAATTTATCTATACTTAAATTAATTGGTCACTTTTTACAATTTGCATTTTTTGAATAATTTTATGTTCAAATTATTACATAAACTTTATTTTACATAAATAATTTTGACAAATTAACTTATTAATTCACGATAATTCCTTATAAAAAATTTGGGTATTACACTCACTCCCCCCAACCCATGCACACAACAAACTCCCCCTCTTCTCTCCCTATTTCGCCTCACCACGCCAATGCAACGCCGACGATCTAAGCCACCATCGTCGTTGTCCCCATCCCATGCCTAGACCAGCCACAAGCTCTAGCGGCGTGATCGGTAGCCCTCTCACAGCTCCGATCTCCTTGGCGGATCATCACGAGCTATTACCATCCGCGGCGATGACGAAGGCCCGTGCGAACGAGATCGACTCACGAGCGACTGTGAGCCTCAAATCAGCAAGATCGAAGCCAGTACCAGATCGAGAGCCCGAGACCACGCCGCCGCCGTGTTGGATCCTCTCCACCATTCTAATCTCGATAGCTCTGGTCTCGAGACATCACTACAGGGTCTATCGTGACCACGATCTCCATCACGGTGATGCCGCCGCAGCTACTAGCCTATTTGTATATAATCCCATCCAACATGAATTTTGCTCCATTTGGAATTATGTATTGAGCATTCCTTCCTGTTGCAGCTCCAGAAGATTAATGATGAGCAGAAGATGAAGATTCGTAAAACTGAACGCGCCCTTAAAGTGGCTGAGGTAATTTAGCAGGTGCTGCCAAAGGTCTTATAGTTTTAGATGCTTGTGATAATTCTTATATGCATTTTATTTTCATGTTTTTTCTTCAGGAAGAAATGATGAAGGCAAAGTATGAGGCCACTTCGAAAACAAAAGAGTTGTTGGAGGTAATATGTCAAAGAGACTTAGTTATCCTGTTCTCCACCTCCCAATTGCTTCAACTACTTTTGTTTTCCTTGAAATAAAGCTTCCTTTCAGCATTAATATTTTTGGAATTGAATTACAAATGTTTTGTGTTGAATGTGTATCCCTTCAAACATCACTAATTGGTCCATGGTCAAGGAAAGCAAGACGTGGTCCAGCTGTAAATGATTATATGCTCATAAATGCTTTATATTGTGGGCAATCACATTCTTTGTCATCTCTGATATGTTATCTAGTGAAAGGATACTAATTTATGTCACGAATTATAACCAGGTTCATGGTGCATGGCTTCCGCCTTGGTTTGCTGTCCATTTGCTTCAGTGTCAGGTAGACATACTCCATTGCCCTTTGTTGAAGAGTCTTTTCATGCATGTTCTGAAAATATTATCAACTTGCAGTCTCATGCGGAAACTTACTGGAGGCTGCATGGAAAACCAGCCTTGGAAACAGTGATTCAGAAGGTATACAGTTGGATGCTGCATGGTTGGTTGGAATTGTTATGTGATGCCTTGAAAATATTTTTTTAACTAAAATTTTTGTATTCTCATTGATTCTAGGCTTAGTGTACTGTTATTATGCAAATGAGACTTTATTACTTTGGTAATGTCATGTTACCTATTTTTCCTAGGCACTGGAGAAAAAAGCTCAAGCTGAAAAGTGGGCCGAACCTCATGTGGAAACAATTAAAACTGTAAGATCTTTTGTATCTCCACCATTTTTCCTTGAAACATTTGAGTTATGAATACTCTCTGATTTTTGGTGCCTTTCGGAAGAGAAAAAATGAAAAAAATCTATGGATCATGGTGTGTTGTTTATAGGTACTTTAGCTTTCCTCATCAAAACCAAGTATAAACTTTCCATTTCTAATTGGATCCAACAACTTTTTCTTTCATTTCCTTCCTATGACGACTTCTCTGAATAAGAACTATAATATACATTGGATAATGATTTGCAAACTTTGAGTATTGAAGAATTTGCTCATTCATATTTTAACGTGGGGGATTTCCATACATCGAACAACCTTCGGTGCTATGTTGAGGTATGTTTATGAGAAAGTCATATCTTGAAGTATTGGTCCTAGTATCATTACATGTTTCCATGCATATGAACTTGCACACATGTGATGTGGAGAGGGAGAATAATTTGATTTTTATTGTATTGCAGTCAAAGGAGGAACCAAATTGAGAAAGAAGCTTACCCAAAATGGTAAAAAGAGGAGCAAGACTGAAGCAATTCTTCAAAGATGCGAACAAGCGAAAGATAACCAAGGAATTTCTTGAACAATACCTCCAATTCATATGTATTCACATTGGCTCTTGGAAATTTATTAACACCGAAAGTTTTATTTTTCATGTTGTGTAATAATGTATTCTTTTTAACTATATGAACTAAAATTTATATTTACAATTGTAAATGATCAATAATCAATAATATTATTTTAGTAAAATTTATTTTTTTCAATAATTTGTGTATTCCAAAATTTGTATTTATAATTATAAATAATCAACAATAAAAAAAAATAATAATTCAACAATACATGACACTTATCCAATGTCATGGAAATGATTTCCATGTCATCTTATGAATGTCATGGTTTTCCAAAAACAACATTCTTTCAATGTCATAAATTGTTTCTAATCACGACATCTTTCAATTGTTGCAATATGTATGAATCATGACATTTAAAAACTGCTATGATACATGTCTATTACGACATTTTTGAACTGATGTTATACATACCAATCACAACATTTTTTAATTGTTGTCATATATAAGGACATACCAAACGGAAGGTAATAGATGACACCACTTTAATGTCGAGGACAAAGAATTCACGACATGGATCACGACATAAAAAAAAATGTCGTAAAAAATGTAATACTTTCCACGGCACCCCCATTCCACGACCTTTTCAAAAATGTCGTGGAATCCATTTTACGACATTTTTTGAATGTCGTGAAAGGGCTTTTTTGTTGTAGTGTCCGACGCCGATCGTTTTTCCTGTTCTTGCTCTCCTCGCAGCCATCGGATTTCCTCCACTTGGTCGCCGATGGATCTCGTCCACTGCTGTCACCGATTTGCCGATGGAGTTCAGTTCTCTCTCTCTTATGTAATTTTTTTTTTAACAATTTTTTTTTGCTTCGGGTACATTTTTATGGTATTTGTTTTTCGTTTTCGTTTTTGTTTTTGTTTTTTGTTTTTGTTTGTTGTTTTTTTTTTTTGTTTTTGTTTTGCTTTTTTGTTTTTGTTTTTGCTTTTTTTTTTTTATGAGTTTTGTTGATGATCTTGTGGTCTTTGATGTGTTAGTGGCAGGTGAAGATCGACTTGTTGTTGGAGGCGAGAATGGCAGCGGCAACAATTTTGACAGTGATTTGCTATGGTTTTGTAATACCTAGTTTTTTCGATCGTTATGATTTTTGTGTAAAAAAAAAAAAAAATTCAACTGTACGTTGAGGATATTTATGAAAGAGCCCGGTTAAGGGTTTTTATGATATTTTGTGAGTTTTATGATTTTATAAGACTCAATAATGATTGCTTAGTCAAGCAAACGACCTTTTAGGCAAAAAGGAACAAAATTGCCAAAATTTTTATGTTGGTCGAAGTTTGACCAAAAAAAACGTCGACGGTTGACCAGAAAAGTCAACTGTTGACCACGGGAGTCAAATCTTGGCAAGGAAGTCAACTGTTGACAAGAAAGTCAATGGTGGACGAGAAAGCCAAAGATTGACCCCAAAAAGTTAAGAAAAGACCGTAAGAGTAAATAGCCCGCAGTATAGAATTATACTGCATAGGCCGATTTTACTGATAAAATAATATGTTTAAGATTCAAAACCACCATAGAAAGACAAGCACATTAAGTAGAATTAAAGACCAGAAGGGTTTTAAGAAATAAGGAAAAATTCATACTGTCCATTTTTACACAGATAAATTTTGGACTGCAGTTCGGTAAACCAATACTGAGTATAAGTGAATCCAGTATTGGAAATACCTGTGTTAACTTAAAAATGGACTGTACAATAGCAAAAGTAGCCAAACAAGGCCTTAGGATGATATCATATTTATGACATCATCCTTATTTGGAATTATGACATCATAATTCCATGAACCAAGCATTAGATGACAAGTGTCTTATTCTAGAACAATTTTTCCTTGTTCCACAAGGTTTTGGCCGGCCACCTACACCCCCCATTGTGTGATTTCTTGATTTTTTTGGGGTCAAATTCCAATTTCCAAGACTTTCTCCACCTCTATAAATAGGTGAAGCCATAATTCAAAAAAATGAGAGAAAAGCAACCAAACTTTGCCAAAATTTTTACCCACCAAAACCGAACTTGAGGGAGAGGGAAAGGAAGAAATTCGAGCCAAGATCAAGTGAAAAAGAGAGTGTGTTAGTCGGTTTATTGTTGGAAAGCAAGCTGAAAAGTTGAAAAAATTTTGGAACCCATTTTTTGGCTCAAGGCCGGTTGTGGAAGGAAGAGAAAGGGAGGAGAAGGAAACTTGGATGTGACCGGATTTTTGTGAGTTGGAGTGGCCGGAAATCTAGAGCAAGGGTGGTGGAGAAAAAGTTTGGAGCCAAGCAAGCCATAGGGCCGGTTTTGCTAGAACAAGGGGCAAGGAGAAAAACGAGAAATCCTAGCCAAACCCTTGAACCAAATTGAGGTATAATTCCTTGGATCCCTAAGCTTTTCATTTAAATTTCATTTCGAGAAATTTAAATGTATTTAAGCATTGGTTGTATTGAGCATAAGCTCACATTAACTCCCTGCCTTAGCTAAGAAATTTAGGTTGTGTGCTTGAATTAAGTTAGGGTTTATGGTTGGTGGTTTCCATTTTTGCATGATAGGTGTTTGTTTGAATGATTAGGTTTTATATGTTAATGCATGATGTGAATTTTAATTTGCATGGTGAATATTGGACATTAGAAAACCGCTGCATGTGTGTATTAGGGCTCCCGCGGTGGCTGGTCGAGCTAGATTCCACGTCTAGGACGTAAAACAAAAATCGAAACCGAAAACTGCCATTTCGGGTAGAAATTGGCCAGTCTCGGGAAAATCAGATTTTGAGGCCTTTAGAGGCCGAGTTTGAAAAAAATTAAAACACAAAAGTTGTTCAGAACAGTTTTTCCTAGAGGGAAACGCGAATGGATTTGAAAAATGAGGCTCCAATGGCCTCCGTTTTTACGAAAATCCGAGGCTAATCTGCCCAGACCTAGTCTACACGTCCAGTAAGTTTCAAATTAAAACTGACAAGAATCCAAGCAGAACTGGGTTTTTCTTAAAACACGAAAGTTTTAGAATTTTTCAAGAGCAAGAACTTTCGTGAAGACAAGTTTTTCAAAATCAATCTGGATTTTTAAATACAACCTGAACTATGAAAACTGTGCAGAGAGCAAGAAATTCCTGCACAGGATTTTCTAAAAACATGTAGAAAAACTGTATTTTTGCATCAACACTCCTGTTTTGACTATCAAAACTGTTTTAAAAGCAGTTTTCAGTCTTCAATAATTTTTATAAAGTCTTATTTTGAAAACCACGAATTTTGAAGTAAAACAAAAGATTTTCTAGCCAATTTTCCAAATTGGATTTTAAAAGTCAAAACATATTAACAAGACAATGACGAATGGTAACCGGGAAGGATACCCGAGTTACTAAAACTTAGGCTCGATAATAAGAATAATCTAATACGGGTTTAATACCCAAGGTTACCTCAAGTAATCTAATGGGTCAAGACGGTTAACCATAATCTCTAGGGTTACGACTAGTAACCTAATAAATGATCAAGGTATGTAAGGAGAACATATAACTATGATGCTGGAAAGGTTACCAACGTTTTATAGGATCCTTATCCTATGTTCTTTCTAATAGCAGGAAGTAACCTGCAATTGAGATCAGGGTGGAAACAACAAAGCCTGGAATATAACGAATCAGGCAAGTATCGAACCTCACCTACAGTATGAAAATAGTAAATACTATTTTCATATATATTATGTTAAACTATACTAGTTACATTACATGTTTAAATGTACATGCTATGTTGTATGATGTTATGTAATGCTATGCGATGATTTGCTATGACATGTTACATATTATGCCATGTTTTCTAAAATGTCATGGTTTTAAAAATGTCATGATTTCAAGAATGCCATGATATGGGAAATGTTAAGTTTGAACATGATATAGTGACATCATGAAGCATGTTCACTAATGCTAAAGCACATGGTAAGATAATCAAGTAAGGTGTCGTACCAACCTCCCGTGATCGTGGAGGATACATGTTTAACACCAATTGTGATATTAACCTCTCGTTGATGCGTGAGGGTCACGTTATGATTCCCAGAACTGTTAGGGCCTTGCAAACCCTAGCTTTATCTGGAGGCTGCGCGCTTTCGGTACGTACACTATGGGCCCACATGTTAAGACAAGATAAGTTAAGGATTGAGTCTATAATGAAACATAAGACATTCAATCAATCATAAATGGTTCATGCATAAGCTACATGATGATGGACATGTTTTAAGATGTTTAAATTATTTCGTGAGATTATGTTTGTACTTGCTGGGCGAAAGCTCACTCTTATATTTCATACTGTAGGTAAGAAGCCTGCAATTTAAGTGATGGGCTTTGCGGACGATGCGACGGGTGAAGGGCGGTGTGGCATACCACTATGCATAATTTTCCGCATCCAATTTTTCAGAAAATATGTTAATATGATAAAAGTAAATGATGTTTTGTTATATGTAAAGAATTTGAAGACACGAGAAGGTATTTTCAGTTTGGTATATATGAGTGACAAGTTTTCTCTACAAGATAACTTATGAGAATATGTTTAAAAAAAAAAGAAAAAAAAAGAAAAAAAAATTTATTCTCAAATTTTTAAGCAAGTTAAGTACAAGTAGTATGGTGTCGACCCGGCTTGAGAAGTCGGGGCGTCACAGGTTTCCTCCTGCAATCATGGTGTTTCCCCCCCCCCCCCCCCCGACTTTTTGTGATTTTTATTGAATTTGGTGAATAAACATATTTGTAGAATTATGTGATATTTGGCAAAATCTGGTATTTGTTTAAATATTTTGGTGATGGAATCCAAAAAGTTCGACAAAATCAGAAGTTTTCAATTTGTAACCATTTAGTTATCAACTAGCTACCCATCGACGGTGGTGGTTACCTGCCAGTAACCAACTGGTTATCAATAGGTAACCAACTGGTTATCATTTGCCATTCGAAAACCCACTGGCGTTGGTAACCAAATGGTAACCCAGGTGGTTACATTATGAATACTAACTGGTATTTTAAAACAATTAGAAAACTAAATATTTATGATGTCATGTTATTGTATTTCTTGCAAGAGTTTCTTCCGTGCGCGGCAAAAATCAATCAAAAGCATAATTTTGTGGCATTGAAAAAAAAATGGTAGATTTGCAAAAGTATTCTTCCCAAACTCATTGGCTATCAAAGACCAACGCTGACGACTAGAGACCCATGTTGATTACCAAAAATATTGTGGTAAAATAGCAAAGTATTCATCTAGACTACTTTTGGTAATCTACCATAATACTCTTTGGCAACTAGAGATCGACGTTGGAGATCGGAAACCTCAGTGACAATCTACCAGACTATCTTTTTGAATGACTAGTGATAATTTTGAAAAGATATATTATATTGACTTTTAACTTATCTTATGAGATCAAAAATCCTAAACGTCACTGTAAATATGACATTATATCAACGATGTGTTCTTTTAGGCTATATTGGCTCTTTTAAGCTCTACATTATTCCAAGTAGAGGGCTTACATGGCCTCTCCCTCCTCTCTTCCCTTCATCCAAATAAGGGATAAAGCATCTCCCCTCACTACTCTTCTTCCAAAACAAGCAGACTTTTAGGGGTAATTCTTAAAATCACCTTTCATTTTTCAAATTTCAAGGCCGAACTTCAAATTTTTTCACCAAGATATTAATTCAGCTAATTTTTTCCTAAAGCAAAGTGATAACATAAATGCAATATTGATGAATTTAAACATGATTTTTAGACTCAGAATGAGAATTTTAAACTAAAAAAAAAAACAATGCATTTATCTTCCATAGCATCATCTTATAAATCTATCTGTTGCTAATCCAAATATCTCATCAAACATACCTTGTGCCTGATAGTTAAGGCATAATTTAAGGTTCCAAATATAACAACACTAAACCTAGCTAGAAATTAATTATTACAGTCTTCTAAATAGCCACATAGTTAGTACAATCATCTAAAAATAAAATAGTTAAGCTGTTACTACAGTCATCCCAAATAGTTAATGAAGTTAGCATTTGTTCATCAACCACGGACAACGTCTTTGAATCTGATTTTCTGTTTTTCACACCCTCAAGGCTGGAGCCCTGACCCTTGCAAAAACAAGAAATCATTAAAATCAACATAAAGGTCAAACTAAAAGCTACGAGCATTCATTAATACTAGAAAAGCAAGGGGAAAAACAAAGCTAGCAGAAATTTAGACCAAGACAAGATCCAATTCCAGAACAGATCACAATCTTAGCCGAAGCAAAAAAGCATGAATAAACAATAATGAAGAAGAAAAAAAAAAACAAACAAACTCAGAACATTGTGAAGTATACAATAACAATAATATAATATCAAAATCTGAAAGAAGTGGGGGGGGGGGGGGGGGGGCGGGGGTGGTGTGTGCGGCAACCAGGCTCAGAAAATGTAAAGAAAAATAACCAAACTCAGAAGTTCATAGTATTAATATTCAAAATCAATTTTTTCACAAAAATAAATAAATCAATCAATCAATCAATCAATCAATAAAAGAAATAAATACTAAATAAGCAAATTAACCCCACTGGAACTCCATCATAAACAAAAAGAAACTCACCAACAGAGTGCAAAAGTACTAGCGAAAAGTGCTTGGAGTTAAGCTAGGTGTAATCCAAGTCGTGTGCGGCTGGGAACGAGGAACATCAGCTCCAAACCTGAGGCTTTCAGTTTGCCAAGTTTCCAGATCGTAAATTCCATTATCAAGACCCAATCCGCCTTCCATATCATCGCCGTAAAAAATGCTATTGACGGTGTGTACGAGGCTAATGCTCCATGAATTGCCACTGCTGATGAAAAACACCTTGTCCCCGATGCTCCACAGCGGTTCCCATTCTAAGCTCTCAAAATCAAACTTGTAAACCGAGAATTCTACAGTTCTGTCGAACCCAATATCTTTACTGCTATACCTAAAGACTCCGAAGAGATCTTCTTGTGACGGTACTAAGTATGCTCTGCCTGTTTTCTCGTGACAGGGTTGATAGCCGACGTATTCACGCATGGGATGGGAAGCAACAAACTCTGCTCTTGCTGCGATAAAGCCGTTAAAGTCAATCCTGACTAGTGAGCCATTGTCACAGAGTGTAAATACCCGGTGTTTAAAGTATGCAACTGATCTAAACAAGAACTCCTCCGGGTTGCTTACCAAAGCCCATTCACCAACATCACCCGGAGTAGTAGTAAACACCAATTGATCTTCCGATCGCAAAATCGCCATCACAAGCAATTTTATGGGGTGGATCTTGATCTTGAGCACAAAAATCTTTGGAACTTTGTTTAATAGATTTCCTCTAGCAAGCTGGTTATGCATTGCGGGAAAAGGTGGGAGGTCAACGCGCACTTGAGAAATGGGATTCACAAGATGGGGTTGAAGGAATTCATCGTCTACAGTTGCGAGCCAGCCTTGGGGGAGCCTGAGAAGTGCCTGCCGGCGGCAGCCTCCAGTTCTAATACAAAAACCCTGTTGTTGAAGAGACTGAAGAAAGGTCGTGCATCGCTGACAGGCTCGTCGGAGAGCATTAGACATGGAGGTTTAGGACTGAATTCATCCCACTCTATGTCTGAGCTTATATTTCGCCATAAATAACTCACCTCCGAAAAGGCAACAAAATCCTGGAAGTGCGTGATGCGCCTTGCGACTGCTTCGAGGCAATCGGGATTGAGTTCAATTGTTGTAGTGCTGTTGGAAGACTGAGGATCTGCTGGATTCGTAAGCTCAACAATGTCACCTTGACCATGATTACCTCTTTGGATCTGCTGGAGGTTGAGTTCATTCAGAGAATTGGGAGATTGTTCGGCTTCTCCATCTAAAACTCTCGATCTTGCTCGTCGATGATCTTGTAGATTTTCTACATTTGAACGAGGAACCTTTTCCTTAGTCGGTACAATGAAATATAGATGACAAAGTAATAGACAGACATACAATAGGAACGCCAATGACTGCAGTACTGCCCCACACGATTGGCTGTTCTTACATTTCACCGCGATTAATTGAACTCCAGATACAACCAGAGAGAGCATAAACGCCTAGATGCGCATGTTGAAACTCCCCAACACTTTCCCATTCCCCATTTATAATCTGTGTCTCTTTCCTATATCCTCGACAAAAGAGAGAATGACGAAGGGTTTATCCTTCTCTGAAACAAATTTTGCAGGATGGATAACCAGCCAATCTGTTGTGCTCAGAGGAATCTGAACAAACCAATTTCAGCTTAATTGTCTATTTTTGGGCTTCTTCCACAGCCCATAAATTTAGCCGATCCATTGTGGTGTTTTTATATATTATTTATTTTTTATATTTCCACTTCACGGTATGAACCATTGACTAACACAACATGGCATATGATGAGCATTTTTATATCTATATTTTTATATCTAATCACAATGTTTTTGTCGATTATGGTCCAATTGGAGTTTAGGAAACAAATTAGAAGATTAGAAGACATAATATATGTGATTGGGGTTGCACAAGAATTGGGCTTCAGCTTTGAAATAAGAAAGTAAGTGAGCACAATTGGAGAAACTTTACATGAAGTCGGAAAAAAAAAAAAAAAAAGGGCCAACTGCCCTTTGTATGATTGGCCGCTGGATTGAGGAAAGTTTTATGTCATTATATATTTATGTGAGGAGAGCAGCACGTTAAAGGGGGGGACACACAATTGGCGGCTAGTAAAATAACAAATTAACGGAAGCAGTGAAGAAAAGAAGCAAGAAGGAAGAGAGAAATTTGAAGGCAACCAAATTCATTCCATGGCTATTTTTATTTACTCTCTTGTTTTCAGTTCTAAAATGCATTTCAAATTTTCTTGTGCTGAGGTTAAGGTTGGAATTAATTCCCTTCATATGTAGTTTTTCATTGTTTACGGTCCTTGCTTTATAGGATTATTATATTTGGATTTCTTTCATCATCAATATCAGGTATTTTTGATAGTTAGAAACTTTGTTTAATTAATCTATGCTTGGCTTTTGATAGATTAATATAATTTCATTCGATTCTTTGTTTTCTTATCGTTGGACTAATATTATTTGTTTATTATTTAATATGAACCATTATCTTTATAATAAATATTTTAAATTTATTATAATTACTTTGATATTTATAACTAATTTTGGTTTATTAAATGTAATTCTCATTTATCAACCAAAAATACACATTGTTAAAATCAAAAAACAAAAAAAAAAGGAAAATGAAAGAATTTTTGTAAAAATAAAAATGATGTCAATTATAAAAAAAGAAAAAATAAATATTACAGACATTTATTTCTTAAAAAAATAGACATATATATAATATCGTTCAAAAATGGATATATTTTCAAACGGGACTCTAAAAATAGACATTTTGTGTAGTTATTTCGATTGATCTTTGCTACAAGTTAAAAAGTTTTGCAACGTATGATTATGTATTAATACATTTTTTCTACTGCTCACCTTGAGCTTTGTTCGATACATATTATTCGAACTGACTACTTTCCTATTGATTTCTATTGGAAGACAGGAGCGTCTAGCCATTGAATAAGGCATTTAGTAGAGCTGGCGGAATTAGCAAGACCGTTCTACATGAGTACCGAAGTAAGTAAGGTAGTAGGAATAGATCTACTAGGCTTTGAGTCGGGTTTGAACTCCTCTCCCCTCACTACTCTCTTTGGTTTGGCTTTTAAGAGGCCTATTGAGGGATAATTTTCACTGCAAACTCTTCTCGGTGCCTACGATTGCTTGACTTAAATAAGGCCAGTAACCAACTGGTTCCTGCTGAAGGAGGGGGTTACCTATCAGTAACCAACTGGTTATCAACAGGTAGCCAATTGATTACCATTTGCCTACAACGGTGATTACTGTTCGAAAACCTGTTGGCGTCGGTAACTAGTGTGTAAACAAATGGTAACCCAGGTGGTGACATCATGGATACCAATTGGTATTTTAAAATAACTAGATAACTAAATATTTATGATGTCATGTTATGGCATTTTCTTGCAAGAGTTTATTTCGTGTGGGCCAAAAATCAATCAAAGGCATGATTTTGTGGTATTTTTCTAAAATACTCAACAATTTTTGCATTGAAAAAAAAAAAAATTGGTAGATTAGCAAAAGTATTCTTCCAAAACTCTTTGGTTTTCGGAGACTAGCGCCGGCGACTGGAGACCCGTGGTGATTACTAAAAGTATTATGATAGAATACCAAAGTATTCTACTATATTACTTTTGGTAATCTACCATAATACTCCTCAGCAATCAGAGACTGGCGTTGGCGATCGGAAACTGCAGTGGTAATCTACCAGACTATCTTTCTGAATGACTAGTGATAATTTTCAGAAGATGTATTATGTTAACTTTTGACTTATCTTATGGGGTAAAAAATCCTAAAAGCCACTATAAATATGACATTATTCCAACGGTGTACTCTTTTAGGCTCTATTGGTTTGGAGGGAGGAGAAGAGGAAGGATTGCGAGAGTTGCATGGATGGAAAGTATGAAGGATCACTAGTAAAAATTGTGGATTCCACGATGGATTTTTACCGTCGTGTAAAGTTTACACGACGGTTTACCAACCGTCGTGTAATCTAGTGTCGTGGAAGATAAGACG
This sequence comes from Ficus hispida, assembly GCA_025413025.1. Classification (NCBI taxonomy): domain Eukaryota; kingdom Viridiplantae; phylum Streptophyta; class Magnoliopsida; order Rosales; family Moraceae; genus Ficus; species Ficus hispida. The sequence goes on from JAINRH010000074.1 coordinate 25,590, forward strand.
ATGGTCCCGTTACCGTCATATAATATGGACATTACACGATGGTTTCTCGCCGAACCGTCGTGTAATGTCCATATTACACGACGGTTATTGGCTGAACCGTCGTGTAAAGTGGTCGTATGTAACACAATAAACGACGGTTCCTATCCGAACCGTCGTGTAATATATGCGTACTTAAGTATATTACACGACGGTTCTTGGCCGAACCGTCGTGTAATGTATTTATTTAAAAAAATATTTTGGTTTTTTTGGTGATTTCCCGTGCGAGCCTAACCTGCATGTTATCCAATACACGATCCAAGATAGTAATTTCAATTATCAAATTAAAAATACATACCAATTTTTACATTACAAGTTCACATATCATAATTAATGAATTGCATTATATGGCTAGCCCATTCTCCCCTAATCAAATCCAAATCCTCAGAAGTATAAAATTCTTTACTTTCTAGTACTTCAATTCCATTCAACACTATGTCCCTCATAAAACCTAAAATAAAATAACCACATTCAACACTTCCCTCTTGGAGAGGATAAGGACGGTCCGAGATTATGGTTTTATAGTCTTGTCTCCTTCTAATCCCTTGACCGGCTATAATCTTCCAATCCAATAGGGCCCTAGCAAATTGGTAAAATTGAAACTAAGTAATTAAGATACATATAATAATTAAGATTAAAAAAAAATTTCATATTAAAATTGACTTACATGTTGATTAGCTCCGTAAAATCGTCTCGTTTCTTCTCTCGAAGAGGATCAAAATAAAGGACGAAGTCCTCCCATGGGTCAATGACTCCAAAACCCAATGTCTCCCTCTGTTATGTGGCACAAGATAAATCCGGCCTTTTGGTCCGTCACGCAAAAAGCTGATAAGATTGTCTGCTCGGTCTCCCATGCCAGCATCTTTAGTATCTGTTCTCACCGGTGAGATTATGGTTGAAGACACAAACGCAAACTTCTCAGCTTGCTTGTTAATCCTACATAGTTCCTCCAAATATCTGCATATAAGCATATCAAAATTGTTACTGTACCTGAGATATAGAAGAATTTCCAGATTACACAAATTTTAGAGATAGAATGTCGTACCTCATGTAGACTAATATACAATTTGCACTGATTTCTTGTAAATTAATGAACTCATAAATATCTTCAAAGCTCAGAAAGACAGGCATTTCAAAAGTCATGATCGTGGATGGTATTGGGACCTCGATCTGATTACCTTGACGCATGGAACTATGTGCATAATAAGCCAAAGGCCTCATCGCCATGTTCATGTTATTAACGTCGAACAAAGGTTGTTGTTGTTGTTGTTGCACACCTTGTTGTACCTCTGTCCGAGAGTCGATGGTCTTATTTCGAAGCTTTTTTTGGCGTTTTTTTTTTTTTTCCAGATGTTGGGCCAGGAACGTGACTAGGCCCTCGACTCGTCTTGTTCATACTCGTATCGAGCTCGACTAATTTTTAGGCCAAGCAACAAACCCATTAATAGCATCCTCCACAGTTATTGCCTCGTACGTCGGTATAGGTAATTGTGCTTTTTTTAATTTTGGCACATTGATTGACACGCGCACGTTCCCTTCCCCCAGTGGAATCCCATGCACCGTATCGGTGGGAAGGCTCTCCAGCCATGCTCTTCCAAACGCAACAAGCAACTGTCCACCTTGCACTTCATCGAAAATATAGAGCTTACACTCCTGACTATTGACCGCCATGGTTGGCGGATCCGAAACTCCATATTGTTTTTCTTGAGCAGAGCAACTAGCCTTAAAGCTGTTGTGTTGGTCCACGGTTGGCACACGTTGGGATCAACCGACGGTGCCACATCTTTGTTCGCATATAGACCACGCACCAACTCCTTTAATTCTTCTATTTCACGTCTCATTGATTGTACTTCATTGTCTTTACTCAAACTTCGATTTAGGTTAAAGTACTGAGACGGCTTTACGAACTTTGATTGGCCACGGACACGCCCTCTGTGTTCGGGTCTAGATAATGCCTGTGACAATACATCACTAGTGCCAACTGATTCGAAAGTGCCTTGGCTCTCCTGTGTGTTGTACTCCGTCTACAAGATAATTAACATAACTCATTTACGATTAAGGGTTGTAAGTAAATATACTAGTGATGAAAAATTTATTAGTAGTTAGTAAACTTACTATCAACTCGCTAACTTTTTTACATGTTGGATCTTTAAACTCTCCATCAAGGCCTATCTATTGCTCAAGCCACAAATTATCTCTTTTTTCCCATTTCCCAGTCTTCTTAAACTGTAATTGAACATTGTTAGTATAAATGAGGACATAATGTTCTATAAATATCATATGATTTTATATGAACACGTTTTATTGACATACCTTTTCCTGGTCGAGCTTCCTATATCCGTCTCGGCCTCCTCTTGATGAGTATTCGTTGTTTGTCCTTATTTCGCTTCCACGATCAGATAGTTGTTGGAATTGTGAGGATGTTCTATACTGAATGAATTTCACCCAATCCTCTTCTTCTATATTAGGGTAGTTGTCAATAACTTTTTGCGGCCGTGTCCAAACACTTTCTTCTGTTAAAGATCCCTCGGCAAATGTCTTGTACAGATCATACCGGAAATTCCGTGCAGCTTCACCACATGATTTTATGCACGAATGCCGAAAGCTTTCATCAACAGTGAAAGAAGTAACGGTTTCTTTCTAAATAATATCTTTCAGTCCGTCTAAATCACGAGATCTCCAATCCTGTATCCATATTGGAATGTGCTCTCGAGCGAGCACACCAATCCAACTCATCAATTCGTCACCGTGCTTTCCTTCTGGTTGTCCTTTCTCGTCAAATGTAACGGGAATTCGTTCACCCCTTTTCCTTGCCATATGGACGCGTTTCATTATAGTTGCCTTTCGCTTGCCATCAACATTGGGATCCAACGGGTTTATCCTTCATGCTCGTCCCTTTTTGGAATGTTCCATTGTATTCGTTTACCTATAGTTATTGGCAAAAAATAAAAAATCAAAAATAATTATGTCATACCAATATAATCGAATCAATTTAACTTTAAATTAATAATCACACAATACATTAACTTTTCACCCAAACGCAAAGGTGCATAAACTTATATAATTGGAAATTCGTCCATAAAAAAGCACGTGCACAAACTGATTTTTTAAAAATACCCACGGGCGCCCAAGCACACCGAGAGGGCGCCAAGCGCCCCCCACGGGCGCCCAGGCGTCCCTCACCGAGTGGGGGCCAGGCGCTCCCGAGGGGCGCCAGGCGCCCCCCACGGGCGCCCAGGGGCCCCCACCGAGGGGGTGCTAGGCGCCCCCCACGGGCGCCCAAGCGCCCCCCACCGGGTAAAGGCGCCCCCCACGGGCACCAGGCTCCCGTCGCGGTCTCGACGGTCATAGGCCGTTTTGATCCATTATTTTTGTATTTTCATGCTAGAAGACTTCATGTAATCTTGCTATAGTTATGCTGTGAATATTGATCAAACTCTATTATCTTTTCGAAAAGAAAAACTCATTATGGCATTCCGTCGAGCATGTTGTGTGCAAAAAAAAAAGCATGTTCATAGTGTCAAACTTAACGATCCACATTCATTTTTCTCCTCTACAAAGAGAAATATTAAAAACAAACAACTTATTTTCTCAAATAGATCTTTAATGAACAAAGAAGCAAATGTGGTTTAGTTTATATATTAAGTCACCTTACTTTTCTTTGAAAAAGAATAGTCACGGCCAAAGCAAGAAGGAGGCGGCGGCGGCAACGACGGCAACAGCGGATTGATCGGAATTTAAAAGAAAGGTGTCGGCGGGTTGGTGAAGTATGTGTGGGTACTTGAAAAAAGTAGAGAGTGTTAAGAGAAAAAAAGAGATGCGAGCGAATTTATGAAGAGAAATGAAGAGGAAAGTTGTATTTAAGTACTTAGTTTTCGCGCGGAATTCGAAAAATGAAAAGTGAAAATTTTTAAAATTTTTGAGCATTACACGACGGGTCAGAAAAAACCGTCATCTAAGACCCCAATCATGGGGGACTCCACGACAGTCACCCGTAAGACCGTCGTGGAAGCCACCCGGCTTGGGTGGCTTCCACGACGGTCCCGGGGGGACCGTCGTAGGGGGACTGCACGGCGGTCCCCCGTAGGGGGATTCCACGACGGTCCCCCCGTTGGACCGTCGTGGAAGCCACCCTGCTTGGGTGGCTTCCACGACGGTCCAAAGGTGACCGTCGTGTAAGCCACCCCCAACCCGGGTGGCTTCCACAATGGTCCAAAGGTGACCGTCGTGTAAGCCACCCCCAACCCGGGTGGCTTACACGACGGTCCCCTGGGTGATCGTCGTGTAAGCCATACGCCGCCAGCCAGCGGCAAGCCCAGTGCCCGCGGAGACCAGAACTAGGCGCGCCCCCACGTGACCCAGTCGCGCGCCCGCACGTCCCAGGCGCACGCTTGCGTGCTCAATCATGCCGAAGCAGGCGCGCGCCAGCGCGACTCCAAGCGCGCGCTCGCGTACTTTCACAGCCAAGGAGGGCAGCGCGTTTCCCCAGCCAAGAGCCCTTAAAAAACCTCATTTTCTTTAGTTCTTCACTAAACTTTCATGTCTCCCAACCAAAAAATTCAACCCCCACTTCACCAATATTTTCAAATTCTCCATACCTTTCATACACCCAAAATCTGAAACTTCACAATCTATTCTTTCATCAAGGATCTCACCATCTCCTAGCAAAGGCAATTATGACACTTTGCATTCGGGGGCTGCTTACACGACGGTCCCCCAAGTGACCGTCGTGTAATCCCCCGGATTAGGGGCTTAGACGACAGTTCTTCAGTTTACCGTCATCTAATCCGCTGATTGGTCGTCTAATCCTGTAATACCCGGAATTTTCATGAACCTATGATTTCCTTTTAGATAAGGAAAATCACAAGTTTGAATCTAGTATGTCGATATGAAACTCATGATATCAGTAAATGTTTGAGTTCTCGTTTAAGTATCTACGAGACTCAGTAATAGCTTGCTTTAGTCAAGCGTGAAGCCTTTTGAGAAAAAGGGCAAAATAGGAATTTATGATTTTATGCCGGTCAATGTTTGATCAAGTTGATTTTATGTTTGTCTGAGATGAGACTGCAGTATAATTATCAGTATGAAAATTTTACTGCGACAAACTGTCATTGCAAACAAATAAGTAGTTTCAAGTCTTAAGGAAATCCTATACGCAGTCCAGTTAAGTATAGATAAATTCTGGACAGTGGTCCAGTACAAATTATACTGTTGTTAGATGAAAACAGTATTTAAAATGGACTGTATTTAAGAGGATAGCCTATGGGGCCTTATGGGTTGACACCTCGTCCTTAAATGGATGACTAAGCAAGAATTGGAAGCCAAGTTTCATACCAAAGCCGGCCACCTTTAAGGACTAAAGTGCAAATGTTTTTGCCTTTAGGGGCTAAAGTGCAAATAGTTTGTTCTTTAGGGACTAAATTGTAATTTTAAGAAAAGTGAATGGTTATGGATTTTAAGAAAGTTAAGATAGTGTTAAGTGATTGACTAAGCAAGAATTGGAGGCCAAATGCTATCACCATAGTCGGCCACCTCACAAGGACCTAAGTGCAAATATTTTATGTTTAGGGGCCAATGTGTAATTTCAAGAAAAATAAAATATTTGCAAATAAGTATGTAAAAAAAATTTATGACAGATTTTTCTTACTAAGCCTTCAAATCCAACTAAGCCAATGATTGGTTACAAATTTAGTTACCATATTTACACTGAAAACCAAGGAAGCAAGATAGGATTTGATGACTTATTTTGGTCCAATAATATTCTTCCATTTGGACTCTCCATGGCCGGCCACCTCAAGGATAGATA
>JAINRH010000075.1:0-43665 GCA_025413025.1 Ficus hispida
TTGCATTTTAGTCCTCCAAGTGACCGGCCATATGGTGCTAGGTGGCATCCAAATATTTTTTCCCCACTTTTCTTTAATCAATAATGATGTCATAAATCCATGATAAGGTGATGACATCATAAGGCCTTGTTTGGCTTGATACTTAATATGCAGTCCATTTTTATACTAACACAGATATTTTCAATACTGTTATTAACTAATAACAGTATTGTACACTGTACTACAGTCCAAAATTTATCTGTGTAAAAATGAACTGAATAAAATTTTTCTTATTTCTTGGCACCTTTCTTGCCCTTAATACCATACTTGGTGTGCTTGATTTTCTAGGGTGGTCTCACAGCTTATGCTTGCTAAACTGACCGCAATGAAGGTTTACCGCAGTATAATTCCATACTGCTTTGCCGTATCTCAGCACCTTCATCTAATTGACCTTCCTGGTCAACCTTTTGACTTTTCGGTCAACTTTGACTTTTTCGGTCAAACTTTGACCAACATGAAATCATAGGATTTTTCTTCCCTTTTTGCTCAAGGGTCAGATGCATGACTAAGCAAACTGCTTATTGAGTCTCATAGCTAATTAAACGAGAACTCAAATATATACTGATATTTAACTCAGATCGTGAGCTTCATATCGTCATACAAGAGTAAGACTTGGGATTTTCCTTGTCTAAAAGGAAATCATAGGTTCATTGAAATTTCGGGTATTACATTCTACCCTCCTTAAAGAAATTTTCGTCCCCGAAAATTCGCATAATTCTAAGTGGCTTTTCTTCAAATCCACTATTGATCCATAGTAACTTGTTCATGTTCCCATTTTATACTTTAATGGGATCATGTTTCTTGTCTAGAACCATATTCTTACTTTCATATCATGTCATCATACTTTCATTCATTCTTACTTCATACTATTTTACTTTCATACTGCATACTTTCTTGCTATCATATTCTCCTTTCATATTGCATCACAATAACTATCTTCATAAAAATTTGAGCAAGTATATCATATAACTTGCCATGTTTGAAAAACATTTCTTATCATATAACTTTTCATACATGAAAAGCGTTTCATACTTTATAATTTTTTTTTTCCACACTTGGAAAACATATCTTATCATATAACTTTTTCATACATGAAAAACGTTTCATACTTTAAAATTTTTCCACACTTGGAAAACATATCTTAAAATAGCTTCTTTCTTGAACCTTGATCTTATGCTATTAGAACCCTTTACTTATCATAATGGCCCCTTTCTTGGAACTCATCCCATTCTTGGAACTTGTCCCTCAAGGATTCGGCCTATGACCCCTATCTTGGGACTTGTCCCTCAAGGATTCGGTCATTTACGGAACATAACGGCTCCTATCTTGGAACCTTTATTGTTCATAACAGCCCCTATCTTGAAATTCTTCCTCAAGGATTCGGCTGTATTACATAAAATTAGGGGTTCTTTCAAGCATGAGCTCAAGATTTAAGCATCTTTTATAAAAATATTTCCTTTGAATTCTTTCAAAGTCAATAATGAAGAAAGCTTGATATCGTTCGAGTGATGCAATACTTATATCGTATCGACTAGCTGCTTGCTAGATAATAAAATGGTAGAAGCTTCTCTCATTACTTCTAACATTTTCTTCATAACTCAAAATCATCATCCTTAGGAATGTCTAAAACTTCCCATTATTTCATAATTTCCCTTACTAAGGGATCATATCCTTAATTTCATCATCATAATGATAGCCATCATCTAACTTCTTATTTTTGTATTGCCTTGATATTACCACCAGTCAAGGCACTAACACACATCTTTCCATACCTATTATCATTCTTATGGGAGCATAAGTTTCACAACCAGGAAACTTAAGTTCTATAGCATCTAGCTTATTTCTTAAAATGAAAACTTCCAGATTATCACCCTACTGGGGTAAGGCGATAGGTTATCTGATCTCGAAGCCTATTCATTTCTTATTGCTACTCTAGCATTTATCATCATGACTTGGCTATCATAGTTGCAAGATGAGGCTCTTGCAGAAATTGATTCGGTTGTACCAGCAACGAACCATTTTCTAGTTTCTAATTCTAATTCTCAACATGTCTAACACTTATTCCTTCATCCATATCTTAGCATACCATACTAGAGATTCATCACGATCTCATCATATCCTATTATAGGCTCAGCTTATCCATCACGCTTTCGCTGCGCAACTCTGATCCACTGGCAATCATAGCCCATAGACTCATCTGGATAAATGTGCCAGCTGCAACACAACTGACGTATCGTATTTATATCGTGTAGCCACATAGATAGTGCAATTGTTTCCTTGAGTCCCATCGAAGATGCGTGACTCCATCCCTTAAGGCCAACGAAGCCTTGCAGTCCTCTTTAATCGTACCCGGGTTTCACACCAGGTTCACGTCTTTACTATTATAAAACTATGACCTTACATAGTTACTATACTTAACTAGAGTAAGAAAACTTACTTGCAATGTAATACCCGAAATTTCAATGAACCTATGATTTCCTTTTAGACAAGGAAAATTTCAAGTTTGAATCTTGTTTGTCGATATAAAGCTCATGATCTGAGCAGAATATCAGTTTATGTGTGAGTTCTCGTTTAATTAGCTACGAGACTCAACAATAGTTTGCTTAAGTCAAGCATATGGCCTTTTGAGGGAAAAGGGCAAAATGGTAATTTATGATTTTATGTTGGTCAAAGTTTGACCGAAAAAGTCAAAGTTGACCAAAAAGTCAAAAGTTGACCAGGAAGGTCAAATAGATGAAGGTGCTGAGATACGGCAAAGCAGTATGGGATTATACTGCGGAAAAACCTTCATTACGGCCAATTTAGTAAGGATAAGCTACGAGACCACCGTAGAGAAATCAAGCACAATTTTTAGAGCGATTATGATAAGGACTAAATAGTTTTAAGTCCTAAGAAAATCCGATACGTAGTCCAATAATTATGCAGATGAATTCTGGATTGTAGTCCAGTGAGATAATACTGTTTTTGGTAAAAAACAGTATTGATATTATGTAAGATGGTAAGGAAATGGACTGCAGGATTGTATTATTGGATTTTTAAGTATCCAGTGGATAATTATGCACGAAATGGAAGCCAAGTGGCTCCGCCATAGTTGGCGACCTACAGGGACTAAATTGCAAATATTTTGTCCATAGGGGCCAAAGTGCAATTTAAGAAAAATTAGTAATGATGGATTTGTATGCAATTATAGAATCATAGAAATTCCTAACTAAGGTTCCAACTAGGCCAAAAATTGGTTACAAGCCTAGTTACATTGGAACAAGGAATTAAGCATAAGATAAGCATGAAAAGATATTTTTTGGAAAGATTTTTCCTTATCTTCCACATGCATGCATATGGCCGGTTGTTTGTGGCTTGGTGAGCAAGCCATTGGCTTGATGATGTCATCAAGATGATGTCGTCAAAATGATGTAAGCGAATGATGTCACGAGGGTGATGTAAGCCAAACTTGGTGAGCAAGCAAACTTGCCCACCAAGGCTTCCAAGATGGCCGGATTTTGTGTGCTTGGAGAACAAGAAATTTGCTTGATGATGTCATCAAGGTGATGTCATCAAGGTGATGTAAGCGTGTGATGTCATCAAGGTGATGTCATCCAAGTGATGTCATTGGTGAGGTAAGCAAAACTTGGTGAGCAAGTAAACTTGCCCACCAAGGCTACTCTATGGCCGGCCACCTAGGAGGAATTTTGAGCAAATATTTTGCTCTTGGACCCTTTTATGCAATTATAGAAACCATGTTTTTCACCTATAAATAGGTGATGTTGGTTCACAATTTTTGAAGCAAGTTTTGTAGCTTAACAAAACTATGGCAAAATTTTCCCTCACCCACACACCCTAAAGGCCGAGCCATAGAAGAGAAAGGAGAGAAAGAAAATGCTGAAAACCAAAGAGAAAAGTGAGCTTGAGTGGTCGGTTTTCTAGCTAGAACCACAAGGAAATAGATGAGAAAGTTTTGGTACCCATGAAAGGCCAAGTGGCCGGCCATGGGAGAGGAAGAGAAAGAAAAGAAAAGTGCAGAAAAAAATGGGTTTAGGACAGCCGGATTTTTTATAGAAAGAACCACCCAATGACCAACAAGTTTTGGTCCTAATTAGAGGAGCAAAACCGGTTATGGACAGCCAAGGAGATAGGGCAGAAAAATGCACCAAACCCCCCTAGCCTAGCCTTGTGTGCATCGAGGTAATCTCCGTTGATCTTAAGCTTTTCGTTTAAGCTTTAAAATTGGGAAATTTAAGTGTATTTTCCGAGTTGGATTGTAAGAGCATAAGCTCACCTATTATGTCTATGCTCTAGATTAAGTTTGCTTGATTATGCTTGATTAGGGTGGTGGTCTCTAGTTTATATTTTTTATGCATGTTTATGGGTTTTTGAGTTTGCCTACTACATGTTTGTTGTATGTTCCCATAGAATTTAGAACGATTGTATGATTATGTGATTGATGGAATGGAATGTTAGAAACGATTGCATGTGTGACTTTAGGCTCCCGCTGTGGTCGGTTGAGGTAGTGTGCGCGTTTTAGGACGTAAAACGAAATTAAGAACCGAAACTGCCAGTCTCGGGTCAAGACTGGTCAGTGTTCTGGAAATGGTATTTTGAGGCCCTTAGAGGCCGAATTTGAAGAAACTCAAAACTGCAAAGTTGTAGATAATGGGTTTTACTAGAGGGCAACGCGGACCGTTTTTCAAAATAAGGCTCCAAAGGCCTCCGTTTTTATGAAAATCAGAGGCTAATCTGCCCAGACGTAGTCTACACGTCCAGTAAGTTTCAAATTAAAACTGACAAGAATCCAAGCAGAACTGGGTTTTCCTCAAAACATGAAAGTTGTAGTATTATCCGAAATCTACAACTTTTATGAAGAAAGTTTTATCAAATTATGAACATATTTTAAAGTACAATTTGATTCCCAAAACTGTGCAGGAAACAGAAATTCCAGCACAGGATTTTCAGAAAAACAGTACATAAGCAGGAAATTCTTACACATGCACTGTTTTTAAAGATTGTTTTCAGAGCTTGACAAGTTTTAACTGCCTTTGCTTAAATGTTAAGATTTTATGAAAATGCGGTTTTCATAAAGATTTTTAAAGAAAAATTGACAAAGGTTTGTCAAGAATAATTGAAATACGCCGGGTCCTATGGTGACAACTATAGGACAGATAGTAACCGGAGAGGTTACCTAATTTTATTGGGCCAAATAAGTTAGGTTACTTATAGTAACCACATGAGATACCCGAGATAGGGGGTTGGGCCTAATAAGATTAGTAACCTAATACTATTTAAGAATGGTTGGGCTTAGTACCCAAGGTTACCAGAAGTAACCTAGTATGATATTGTCTAAGCATGTTGGGCCATGAGCCTAGGGTTACGGTAAGTAACCAATCAAGTTATCGTAAGTTGTTATAGGAGGGAACATATAATATAACTAAGGCTACTCATAAATGTTGGTTAGGATACCAACATTTAATGATTATGAATTATGGTAAGATAGAATGTCTATGGCTCTTATCTTACGTCCTGTTTGGAAACAGGAGTAGGAACTGTTGTCGTGCCACGATTCGGACGATTAACCAAGAGCATAGGACGACAAGTAAGTATAACTCCGCCTACAGCATGGGCAAAATGTTTTTAAAGAACATGTTTTTCAAGAAATCATATGTTGATGATTTATGGTACTTACTCCATGATATGATACTATGTTATGATGCTATGTTATGAGGTTTATGTCATGATGTTTATGATAAGATGAAATGTTAGGATGCTATGTTATGAGGTTTATGTCATGATGTTTATGATAAGATGAAATGTTAGGATGCTATGCTATGATGATTTATGTTACGACGGTTATGTAATAGTTTATGTTATGTTATGTTTTAATATAGTGACATCATGTAGCATGTCCACTAATATTAACTACATGGTAAGAACACATGTTAAGATAAGCTAAGGTCATTGTGTCGTACCGACTTGCCATGATGGCGAGTTTAAATGGTTTAGTCTATGGTTTGGGCTGAGTTGGATTGGCTGCCCCAATCACTCCATGTTAAACAGTTTGTTTCATGGTTTGAGTTGGTTTGGATTGGCTGCCTCCAGCCATTCCATGGTGATGGACCACGGTACGTGCACACATGATATGCAAATAAATAAGAATCAAGATAATAAATGAAAATTTAATCGATTCATAAGAAAACCTAATTGGTTCATGCATTCCTTTGTTAAAAATGTTTTGCGGATTGCACGTTGTACTTACTGGGCATAAGCTCATTACTTACGTTCATGCTGTAGGCTAAGCAACCTACCGGCGATACGTGATGCAAAGCTGTGAAGGCTGGCGCTACAGGCTGTGAAATGTGGGATGGACACCGCCACGGGTTTTGAATTTATGCTATGTAAAATATGTTTTGAAAAATATATTTAAAAGATGTGTTTTATGTTATGTGATAGTATGGATAAGAAACCGTTTTCAAGAAGAAAACTATTTTAAGAAATTGTTTTCAAGAACGAGTTAAGGAATGGTTTTTAAGGATGATGGCAACAAGTTGCCTCGTGTTGTACCGAACCGCATTAGGTCGGATTGGTCCACGGTATGATGATGTTAGCTTTCAATATCATTATGAAAGCTCAGTACTCGAGTGAGTACATATGGTTATGCATGAAGATAAGTTAAGTTCAAAGTAAGAAAAGAAAAAAAATTTTACTCCGAATTTTCCACAGTTTAAGCTTTTTAAATTAAGAAGTAAGTTAAGCAAGTAATGTAACGGCCCACGTCTGCGCTGTAGGACGCCCCTACGCGTGACGGTTCGGGGCGTTACATGCAAAACTGTGGCTCTGGCGGCAGAACTGTGAAACTGGATGGCAGAAAACTTACTCTGATACCATCTCTGTAACGCCTCGAACCGTCACGCGTAGGGGCGTCCTACTGCGCAGACGTGGGCCGTTACATTACTTGCTTAACTTACTTCTTAATTTAAAAAGCTTAAAATGACTGAAAATTCCGGAATAAATTTTTTCTTTTCTTACTTACATAAAACTTAACTTATCCTTATACATATTCATAAGTACTCACTCGAGTACCGAGCTTTCATAATCATATTGAAAGCTAATATAATCATACCGTGGACCAATCCGACCTAATGCGGTTCGGTACAACACGAGGCAGCTTGTTGCCATCATTCTTGAAAACCATTCCTTAACTCGTTATTGAAAACAACTTCTTAAAAATAGTTTTCTTCTTGAAAACAGTTCCTTATCCATACTATCACATAACATAAAACACATCTTTCAAATATATTCTTCAAAACATATTTTACATAGCATAAATTCAAAACCCGTGGCGGTGTCCATCCCACATTTCACAGTCTGTAGCGCCAGCCTTCACAGCCTTGCATCATGTATTGCTGGTAGGTTGCTAACCTACAGCATGAACGTAAGTAATGAGCTTATGCCCAGTAAGTACAACGTGCAATCCGCAAAACATTTTAATAAAAGAATGCATTGACCGATTATGCTTTCTTGTGAATCAATTAAACTTTCATATATTATCTTGATTATATTTCCTTACATGTCATGTGTGCACGTACCGTGGTCCATAGCTATGGAGTGGCTGGAGGCAGCCAATCCAAATCCAACTCAAACCATGAAACAAACTGTTTAACATGGAGTGATTCTGATTGGGGCAGCCAATCCAATTCAACCCAAACCATAGACTAAACTGTTTAGACTCGCCATTATGGCAAGTCGGTACGACACAATGACCTTAGCTTGTCTTAAACTGTGTTCTTACCATGTAATTAAATATTTGTGAGCATGCTACATGATGTCACTATATTAAAACATAACATAACATAATCCATAACATAAACTCCTTAACATAATCTTCATACATAGACTTCGTATCATACATAACCATCGTAACGTAACCATCGTAACATATCATACGTAAGCATCGTAACATAAATCATGCATATCAATTCATGATTTCTTGAAAAACATGTTATAAAAACATTTTTGCCCATGCTGTAGGCGGAGTTATACTTACTTGTCGTCCTATGCTCTTGGTTAATCGTCCGAATCATGGCACGACAATAGTTCATACTCCTCAAGATTCAAGAAATGAATCTTCCCATGGCTGCCCATAACCTAACCGGCCTCCTCCTAAGAGTTACCCGAAAAATTTCTGTCCTTGCGTTGTTGTTTCCCACCAAAATCCGACCACTCCTTCAGCTTTTTCTCTTCCTTTTCAGCTCACCCACTGTAATATCCGAAATTTTGATGACTCTAGATTTCCTTAGAAATAAGGAAAACCTAAGTCTGGATCAAGATTGGAATGAAATAACAGTATAAGTTTGAGCTCTCGGTTAACTAGCTACGAGACTCAACGATAGATTACTTAACCTGGTATGGGCATTTTGAGAAAAACGGCATGACAAATTTCATGATTTCATGTTGGTCAAAGTTTGACCAAAAAGTCAAAGTTGACCAAGAACAGTCAAAGGTATGACTGTACCATAATAGGATAAGCAGTATGAGAAATATACTGCGAAAATTATCTTTTTGGACAAGATAGCTGGAATAAGCTTTGAGACCACCCTAGAAAAATCAAGCACACTAAGTTGGATATCAAAGTCCTAATGACTTTCAGAAATAAGAAGAAAATTTTTACAGTCCATTTTTACGCAGATAAATTTTGGACTGCAGACAAGTATAACAGTACTGAATTGTACTGTGTATTAGTGAACACAGTATTGGATTTATCTGTGTTAGATTAAGATTGGACTGCTTTTTCAAAAAGTAGCCAAACAAGGCCTTATGGTGACATCACCCTATCTTAGAATTATGACATCATTTTGATTTAAGGAAATTGTGGAAAGAAATCTTTGCCACCTAAGCACCATAATGGCCGGCCACCTAGGGGGCATTTTTGTAAGAATTTTCACTTTTGGGGCAAAAGTGCAAATTTTGGAAAATTGATGATGTAAGCGAAGTGATGTCATCAAGATGATGTCATCAAGGTGAGATAAGCTTGGCTTGTTCACCAAGAAAGCAACCGGCCACCTAGGGGGCATTTTTGTAAGAATTTTCACTTTTGGGGCAAAAGTGCAAATTTTGGAAAATTGATGATGTAAGCGAAGTGATGTCATCAAGATGATGTCATCAAGGTGAGATAAGCTTGGCTTGTTCACCAAGAAAGCAACCGGCCACCTAGGGGGCATTTTTGTAAGAATTTTCACTTTTGGGGAAAAAGTGCAAATTTTGGAAAATATGATGATGTAAGCATGAGGTAAGCACATGATGTCATCAAGATGATGTCATCATGATGAGGTAAGCAAAACTTGGGCTCCAAGGCATGCAATGGCCGGCCAACACTTGTAGGGGTCAAAGTGCAAATATTTTTGCTTCAAGGACTAAAGTGCAATTTTGGAAAAATAATTAAATCCAAATTCAAGGACTTTTTAGCAATTTTGAAAGTTCAAAATCAGCTATAAATAGGGCCAAGGGGGGGCGGATTTCAGCTCAAAAAAATTAGAAAAACAAGCCAAACTATGGCAAAATTTTCCCTCACCCATTTTCTCCACCAAAACCGACCCTAGGAAGAGAAAAAAAAATGGTTGGCTGGATTTTTGGTAATGGCCAGACCTTATGTGAGTGTGTGAGGCTCAATTTAATTGGCCAAAATTTTTGGAACCCAATTGGAGGGGAGGCCGGTTGTGTGGAGCCAAGGAAAAAGGGAGAGAAAAATTGGAATCAGTCAAACCAATCTCTTGGATTGATCTAGGTAAATCTCTAAACCCTTAAGTTTTTCTATTGAGATTGAAACTAGATATTCATGTGGTTGTTTTTCATGAGGAATGGCCGAAAATTGGAACCCATTTGGGGGAGGAGAATCGGCTGCAATGGCAGCCAAGGGGGAGTAAGGAAAAAAATTGGAATCCAAGCTCTAGAGGTAAACCCTAAAACCCTAAGCTTTTTATTGAGCTTTAATTTGGAAATTTAAGTGTATTTCCATGTTGATTTGTATGAGCATAAGCTCACTTTAAATTTTCTGCCCTAGTTATGATTTTAGGGTTTATGATTTGATGGTTTCAATTCTTGCATGCTAAGTGTTTGATGAATGTCTAGGGTTTTGTATGTTGATGCATGATGAAAATTTTGATTTGCATGGATGCATGTTTTACGTTAGAAGCGCTGCATGTTTGCTGTGTAAGCTCCCGAAGTGATCGGTCGAGTTAGAATCCGCGAAATAGGACGTAAACCGGACTTAACAACCGAAAACTGCCATTTCGGGTAGAAACTGGCCAGTTTCGGGAAAAGTGAAATTTGAGGTCTTTAGAGGCCGAATTAGGTAAAACTCAAAACATGAAAGTTGTTCAGAATGATTTTTCCTTGTGGGCAACGCAGCCAGTTTTCCAAATTGAGGCTCCAATGGCCTCCGTTTTTACAAAAACCCGTGGCTAGTTTGCCCAGACCCAGTTTACAGGGTCAGCCAGTTTCAAATTAAAACTGGTACGAATCCAAGCAGAACTGGACTTTTCGTAAAACACGAAAGTTTTAGGATTTTTCAAGATCTAAAACTTTCATGAAGACAACTTTTTCAAATTCAATTCAGATTTTTAAACTGACACGGATTTCTAAAGAGTGTGCAGGAAACAAGAAATTCCTGCACAGGATTTTCTAAAACAATACAGGAAAACTGTATTTTTGCACCAACACCAATGTTTTGACTGTGGGAAACTACTCCAAAGGCAGTTTTCAACAGTTAATAATTTTTACAAACCTTTCTCAAAGAATTACAATTTTTCAAAGTTAAACTAGAATTTTTGAACAAAGAGAACTAAGTTTTTTCCAAAGCAAAGAGAAAAACAAGTTTTTGGATTCAAAAGTTATCTTACTTTTGGTAACAAAACAATGATGGACGGTAACCGGGAAGGATACCCGAGTTACGGGATGGAGTCCAAAGCCCAAAGTTGACTTAGGATAATTGAACTAAGTTTGACTACCTCAAGGGTTACTCAAGGTAACCCAACAAGGTATTAAAATTGAGCTTGATCTTAAAACCCAAAAAGGATTAAAATTAAAAATGACAAGGCATAGGCCAAGGTTAGGATGATACCTAACCCTATTCATATATGATTGGGATTAATACCCAAGGTTACCTTAAGTAACCAAGTAAGTCATCATAAGTTATAAGGGAGACTTACAGCTAGAATTTCGTAGGCATGTTGGTATGGTCACCAACATTCCACAATACTAATTAGACCCTTACCTATGTCCTTCATCAAGCAGGAGGAAGCCTGCGGCTACCCGGAAGAGGAGCAGCTTTACGTAGGACATAGTAAAAGAGGTAAGTACAAACCTCACCTGCAGTATGGAAAATAATAAAAGATATTTTCCAAGTATACATGCTATGCTATGTTATGCTATGCTATAATGCTATGCTATGTTATAATGCTATGCTATGTTATAATGCTATGCTATGTGATGCTATGCTATGTTATGATATGAGATGCCATGTAATGATGTGATGCTATGACATGTTACATATTATGCCATGTTTTCTAAAATATCATGGTTTCAAAAATGCCATGTTGTGACAAGTGTTAAGTATGCATTGATATAGTGACATCATGAAGCATGTTCACTAATGTTAAACTACATGGTAAGATGAGACAAGCAGAGTTAGAGTGTTGTACCAACCTCCCGTGATCGTGGAGGCTACATGTTTCAGTTGTGATCTTGACCGTCCGTGATCGTGAAGGGTTAAGACATGATTCCCAGAATTGTTAGGGACCTTGCAAACCTTAACTTTCTGTGGAATGCGCGCAATCGGTACGTACACTAGGGGCCCACATGTTGAGACAAGATAATAAGTACAAGAGTTTAAAAGATTTATAATTGGACATAATCGGATCATGCATAAACTACATGATGATTGATATGTTACTTGATGTTTGAAAAGATTTTTGTGAGATCATGTTTGTACTTGCTGGGCGAAAGCTCATTTGTATATTTCATACTGTAGGTAAGACGCCTGCAGCATTACTTGATGGGCCATGGAGACGATGCAGCGAGTGAAGGGCGGTGTGGGATACCACTACGCAATAATTTCCGCAAATGTTTTTAAGTATGATGTTGTATATGGATGTGATGTAATGTTTCCAAGGTCCGATTTAAAAGGTCATGGTAACCTTATAATCGGCATAACAAGTAAAAGGGGTAGACATGATGAAGTGTACCCGTCAGTACAAGTTAATTCAAGTTTAGTTTCGAGTTATGATTTTTAAAATAAAATTTAAAGTTTTAAAGTTTAAAAGAAAAAAAAAAATTTATCCTGAAATTTTCGGTAAAACAATGATTTAAGTTAAGCAAGTGTGGTAACGGCCCACGTTTACGTATTCGGCCCTACGTGACGTAGTCGGCCCTACGTTGATTTTCGGGGCGTTACAAAGTTGGTATCAGAGAGGTATCCTGCCAGCCTACTTCACTTTGCTTCACATCGTTTCTGCAAGTGCCCAAGTAAGTTAATTTATTTTTTTTTTTCCTTCGATTAGAAATGTGAGGAATTAAGAACTAGAATTAGAAGATGGTTCATCGTGTGTACGAACGAACCAAATTTTTTTGCAAGAGTCTAATCTTGCAACTATAGTGACTAAGTTATAACGATAATTGCTAGAATAGCAATAAGAAATGAATAGGCTTTGAAATCATATAGCCTATTGCCTCATCTCAGGTATAGTGAGATTAAGGAACTTTTCCTTCTAAGGAATGGATCAATACCATGGAAGTTAAGTTTCCTGATTGTGAAACTTTTACCCCATAAGAGTATTATTAAATACGGGGAAAATTTTGATGATGCCTTAGTTTGGGGGTAGCAACTAGGCATTAAGCCAATATGAGTTGGATGCTACCAACAACAATTTATTAGGCTATGATAATAATGATGATGGCTGTGAGTTTGATGATTAAGTTAATGAGGTTGAGATCGATAATAACAACCTTGGAGTCGATATATAATGGTTTGACTAATGTCGACTATATACGACCTATTAAGTAATGAAAATCATGATGGGAAGTTTTACATATTCCTTAGAACTATGCTTATGTGCTATAAAGGAAATGTCTGAAGCAATGAGAAAAGCTTCTGCTGGCTAACAAGTAGCTAGTTGATATGAGGATATCTTTCACTGCATCACTCGAACAGTAATATGTTTTCAATAATACTATTTATTATTGTTTTCCATGAGTAACTTGGAAAAGATTCCAAGAAGTTATTTTATGTATGGTGCTTGATCTAATGCATAATAGAACCAACTCACGTTATGTTGTGATATGTTATGGGCTGAACCCTTGAGGAATAGAGTTCCAAGAGAGGGGCCATCATGTCAAGAAAAGGGCCGATCCTTGAGGAAGAAAAATATTTCCAAGATAGGGGCCATCATGATAAGAAAAAGGGTTCTAATAGCAAAAGATTAACATTGTACCAGAGGATTCTCAGCTTTAGTTAATTGAAAGAAAAATATTTTCAATATGATATATTCGCTGAGCCCTCAAATAAAGTTAAAGAAAAGTATCTTAATTATAAGATACAATATGTTTTCTTTTCAAGTATGGAAAAGTTATATATACTTTTCAAATATAGCAAGTAATATGATATACTTGCTCAGTTTTTCATGTAAATAGTTCTTGTGATGCAGTATGAAAGGAAAGTATGAGGACATGAAAACATGGGAGTATGAGGATATAAATTATGAAGATATAGAAAGAAGATTATGGTTCTATATAAGAGACATGATCCCATTAAGATGTTAAAATGGGAACATGAACAAGTTATTCAATCTAAAGTAACTTGTGAAGAATTGATGGTGGATTGAAGAAAAGCCATTTAGGATTATTCGAATTTTCGAGGACGAAAATCTTTTAAGGAGGGTAGAATGTAATATCCGAAATTTTGATGACTCTAGATTTCCTTAGAAATAAGGAAAACCTAAGTCTGGATCAAGATTGGAATGAAATAACAGTATAAGTTTGAGCTCTCGGTTAACTAGCTACGAGACTCAACGATAGATTACTTAACCTGGTATGGGCATTTTGAGAAAAACGGCATGACAAATTTCATGATTTCATGTTGGTCAAAGTTTGACCAAAAAGTCAAAGTTGACCAAGAACAGTCAAAGGTATGACTGTACCATAATAGGATAAGCAGTATGAGAAATATACTGCGAAAATTATCTTTTTGGACAAGATAGCTGGAATAAGCTTTGAGACCACCCTAGAAAAATCAAGCACACTAAGTTGGATATCAAAGTCCTAATGACTTTCAGAAATAAGAAGAAAATTTTTACAGTCCATTTTTACGCAGATAAATTTTGGACTGCAGACAAGTATAACAGTACTGAATTGTACTGTGTATTAGTGAACACAGTATTGGATTTATCTGTGTTAGATTAAGATTGGACTGCTTTTTCAAAAAGTAGCCAAACAAGGCCTTATGGTGACATCACCCTATCTTAGAATTATGACATCATTTTGATTTAAGGAAATTGTGGAAAGAAATCTTTGCCACCTAAGCACCATAATGGCCGGCCACCTAGGGGGCATTTTTGTAAGAATTTTCACTTTTGGGGCAAAAGTGCAAATTTTGGAAAATTGATGATGTAAGCGAAGTGATGTCATCAAGATGATGTCATCAAGGTGAGATAAGCTTGGCTTGTTCACCAAGAAAGCAACCGGCCACCTAGGGGGCATTTTTGTAAGAATTTTCACTTTTGGGGCAAAAGTGCAAATTTTGGAAAATTGATGATGTAAGCGAAGTGATGTCATCAAGATGATGTCATCAAGGTGAGATAAGCTTGGCTTGTTCACCAAGAAAGCAACCGGCCACCTAGGGGGCATTTTTGTAAGAATTTTCACTTTTGGGGAAAAAGTGCAAATTTTGGAAAATATGATGATGTAAGCATGAGGTAAGCACATGATGTCATCAAGATGATGTCATCATGATGAGGTAAGCAAAACTTGGGCTCCAAGGCATGCAATGGCCGGCCAACACTTGTAGGGGTCAAAGTGCAAATATTTTTGCTTCAAGGACTAAAGTGCAATTTTGGAAAAATAATTAAATCCAAATTCAAGGACTTTTTAGCAATTTTGAAAGTTCAAAATCAGCTATAAATAGGGCCAAGGGGGGGGGCGGATTTCAGCTCAAAAAAATTAGAAAAACAAGCCAAACTATGGCAAAATTTTCCCTCACCCATTTTCTCCACCAAAACCGACCCTAGGAAGAGAAAAAAAAATGGTTGGCTGGATTTTTGGTAATGGCCAGACCTTATGTGAGTGTGTGAGGCTCAATTTAATTGGCCAAAATTTTTGGAACCCAATTGGAGGGGAGGCCGGTTGTGTGGAGCCAAGGAAAAAGGGAGAGAAAAATTGGAATCAGTCAAACCAATCTCTTGGATTGATCTAGGTAAATCTCTAAACCCTTAAGTTTTTCTATTGAGATTGAAACTAGATATTCATGTGGTTGTTTTTCATGAGGAATGGCCGAAAATTGGAACCCATTTGGGGGAGGAGAATCGGCTGCAATGGCAGCCAAGGGGGAGTAAGGAAAAAAATTGGAATCCAAGCTCTAGAGGTAAACCCTAAAACCCTAAGCTTTTTATTGAGCTTTAATTTGGAAATTTAAGTGTATTTCCATGTTGATTTGTATGAGCATAAGCTCACTTTAAATTTTCTGCCCTAGTTATGATTTTAGGGTTTATGATTTGATGGTTTCAATTCTTGCATGCTAAGTGTTTGATGAATGTCTAGGGTTTTGTATGTTGATGCATGATGAAAATTTTGATTTGCATGGATGCATGTTTTACGTTAGAAGCGCTGCATGTTTGCTGTGTAAGCTCCCGAAGTGATCGGTCGAGTTAGAATCCGCGAAATAGGACGTAAACCGGACTTAACAACCGAAAACTGCCATTTCGGGTAGAAACTGGCCAGTTTCGGGAAAAGTGAAATTTGAGGTCTTTAGAGGCCGAATTAGGTAAAACTCAAAACATGAAAGTTGTTCAGAATGATTTTTCCTTGTGGGCAACGCAGCCAGTTTTCCAAATTGAGGCTCCAATGGCCTCCGTTTTTACAAAAACCCGTGGCTAGTTTGCCCAGACCCAGTTTACAGGGTCAGCCAGTTTCAAATTAAAACTGGTACGAATCCAAGCAGAACTGGACTTTTCGTAAAACACGAAAGTTTTAGGATTTTTCAAGATCTAAAACTTTCGTGAAGACAACTTTTTCAAATTCAATTCAGATTTTTAAACTGACACGGATTTCTAAAGAGTGTGCAGGAAACAAGAAATTCCTGCACAGGATTTTCTAAAACAATACAGGAAAACTGTATTTTTGCACCAACACCAATGTTTTGACTGTGGGAAACTACTCCAAAGGCAGTTTTCAACAGTTAATAATTTTTACAAACCTTTCTCAAAGAATTACAATTTTTCAAAGTTAAACTAGAATTTTTGAACAAAGAGAACTAAGTTTTTTCCAAAGCAAAGAGAAAAACAAGTTTTTGGATTCAAAAGTTATCTTACTTTTGGTAACAAAACAATGATGGACGGTAACCGGGAAGGATACCCGAGTTACGGGATGGAGTCCAAAGCCCAAAGTTGACTTAGGATAATTGAACTAAGTTTGACTACCTCAAGGGTTACTCAAGGTAACCCAACAAGGTATTAAAATTGAGCTTGATCTTAAAACCCAAAAAGGATTAAAATTAAAAATGACAAGGCATAGGCCAAGGTTAGGATGATACCTAACCCTATTCATATATGATTGGGATTAATACCCAAGGTTACCTTAAGTAACCAAGTAAGTCATCATAAGTTATAAGGGAGACTTACAGCTAGAATTTCGTAGGCATGTTGGTATGGTCACCAACATTCCACAATACTAATTAGACCCTTACCTATGTCCTTCATCAAGCAGGAGGAAGCCTGCGGCTACCCGGAAGAGGAGCAGCTTTACGTAGGACATAGTAAAAGAGGTAAGTACAAACCTCACCTGCAGTATGGAAAATAATAAAAGATATTTTCCAAGTATACATGCTATGCTATGTTATGCTATGCTATAATGCTATGCTATGTTATAATGCTATGCTATGTTATAATGCTATGCTATGTGATGCTATGCTATGTTATGATATGAGATGCCATGTAATGATGTGATGCTATGACATGTTACATATTATGCCATGTTTTCTAAAATATCATGGTTTCAAAAATGCCATGTTGTGACAAGTGTTAAGTATGCATTGATATAGTGACATCATGAAGCATGTTCACTAATGTTAAACTACATGGTAAGATGAGACAAGCAGAGTTAGAGTGTTGTACCAACCTCCCGTGATCGTGGAGGCTACATGTTTCAGTTGTGATCTTGACCGTCCGTGATCGTGAAGGGTTAAGACATGATTCCCAGAATTGTTAGGGACCTTGCAAACCTTAACTTTCTGTGGAATGCGCGCAATCGGTACGTACACTAGGGGCCCACATGTTGAGACAAGATAATAAGTACAAGAGTTTAAAAGATTTATAATTGGACATAATCGGATCATGCATAAACTACATGATGATTGATATGTTACTTGATGTTTGAAAAGATTTTTGTGAGATCATGTTTGTACTTGCTGGGCGAAAGCTCATTTGTATATTTCATACTGTAGGTAAGACGCCTGCAGCATTACTTGATGGGCCATGGAGACGATGCAGCGAGTGAAGGGCGGTGTGGGATACCACTACGCAATAATTTCCGCAAATGTTTTTAAGTATGATGTTGTATATGGATGTGATGTAATGTTTCCAAGGTCCGATTTAAAAGGTCATGGTAACCTTATAATCGGCATAACAAGTAAAAGGGGTAGACATGATGAAGTGTACCCGTCAGTACAAGTTAATTCAAGTTTAGTTTCGAGTTATGATTTTTAAAATAAAATTTAAAGTTTTAAAGTTTAAAAGAAAAAAAAAAAATTTATCCTGAAATTTTCGGTAAAACAATGATTTAAGTTAAGCAAGTGTGGTAACGGCCCACGTTTACGTATTCGGCCCTACGTGACGTAGTCGGCCCTACGTTGATTTTCGGGGCGTTACACCCACAACCGGCCAACATGCCAAACAAAGGGTCCCTAAAATTTCCAGCACCTATCCTTGCTTCCAAAACTGAAAATCCGAACTTCCCTAAGGGATTGTCTCTTGGATTTTTGTTTTTGGTTCTTGCTTTTCTTTGGCAGCTTTGGGTTCGGTTTTGGGCAGAGAAATGGGCAGAATTTGGCTTGGTTTTCTGATTTTTTTTTAATAAAATCAGCACCTATTTATAGAGGTTTTTGGACTTTGCTTAATTACAAAATAGTCCTCCAAAAACCAACTTTTTGCACTTTTTGCATGCTAGGTGGCCAGCCATTAGGGGTCCTTGGCGGCCAAGTAATTGTCTTACCTCATGCTTGCATCATCTTGCTTACATCACCTTGCTTACATCACCTTGCTTGCATCATATTTTCTTAAATTTGCATTTTAGTCCCTAAATGACAAAATATTTGCCCATTTATCCTTGTAGGTGGCCGGCCATTACAATTTGCTTGGAGACCAAGTTTGCTTACCTCATCATGCTTATGTCACCTTGCTTACATCATCATGGTAATTTCTTAAAATTACACTTTGGCCCCTATGGACAAAAATATTTGCATTTTAGTCCTCCAAGTGACCAGCCATATGGTGCTAGGTGGCATCCAAATATTTTTTCCCCACTTTTCTTTAATCAATAATGATGTCATAAATCCATGATAAGGTGATGACATCATAAGGCCTTGTTTGGCTTGATACTTAATATGCAGTCCATTTTTATACTAACACAGATATTTTCAATACTGTTATTAACTAATAACAGTATTGTACACTGTACTACAGTCCAAAATTATCTGTGTAAAAATGAACTGAATAAAATTTTTCTTATTTCTTGGCACCTTTCTTGCCCTTAATACCATACTTGGTGTGCTTGATTTTCTAGGGTGGTCTCACAGCTTATGCTTGCTAAATTGACCGCAATGAAGGTTTACCGCAGTATAATTCCATACTGCTTTGCCGTATCTCAGCACCTTCATCTAATTGACCTTCCTGGTCAACCTTTTGACTTTTCGGTCAACTTTGACTTTTTCGGTCAAACTTTGACCAACATGAAATCATAGGATTTTTCTTCCCTTTTTGCTCAAGGGTCAGATGCAGGACTAAGCAAACTGCTTATTGAGTCTCATAGCTAATTAAACGAGAACTCAAATATATACTGATATTTAACTCAGATCGTGAGCTTCATATCGTCATACAAGAGTAAGACTTGGGATTTTCCTTGTCTAAAAGGAAATCATAGGTTCATTGAAATTTCGGGTATTACAGAATCGATGGTCTTCTTTTGAAGCGTTTTTTGGCGTTTTTGTTTTCCAGATGTTGGGTCAGGAACATGACTAGGCCCTCGACTCGCCTTGTTCATACTCGTGTCGAGCTCGACTAATGTTTTAGGCCAAGCAACAAATCCATTAATAGCATCCTCCACAGTTGTTGCCTCGTACGTCGGTATAGGTAATTATGCCTTTTTTAATTTTGGCACACTGATTGACACGCGCACGTTCCCTTCCCCCAGTGGTATCCCATGCACCGTATCGGTTGGAAGGCTCTCTAGCCATGCTCTTCCAAACGCGACAAGCAACTGTCCACCCTGCACTTCATCAAAAATATAGAGCTTACACTCCATACTTTCGACAGCCATGGTCGGCGAATCAGAAACTCCATGTTGTTTTTCTTGAGCAGAGCAACTAGCCTTAAAGCTGATGTGTTGGTCCACGGTTGGCATATGTTGGGATCAACCGACGGCGTCACATCTTTGTTCGCACATAGACCACGCACCAACGCCTTTAATTCATCTATTTCACGTCTCATTGATTGTACTTCATCGTTCCTACTCGAACTTCGATCTAGGTTAAAGTACTGAGACGGCTTTACGAACTTTGATTGGCCACGGACACGCCCTTTGTGTTCGGGTCTAGATAATGCTTGCGACAACACATCACTAGTGCCAACTGATTCGAAAGTGCCTTGGCTCTCCTGTGTCTTGTACTCCATCTACAAGATAATTAACATAACTCATTTATGATTAAGGGTTGTAAGTACATATACTAGTGAGTAAAAATTTATTGGTAGTTAGTAAACTTACTATCAACTCGCTAACTTTTTGACATGCTGGATCTTTGAACTCTCCATCAGGGCCTATCTGTTGCTCAAGCCACAAACTCTCTTTTTTCCCATTTCCCAGTCTTCTTAAACTGTAATTTGTACATTGTTAGTATAAATGAGGACATAATGTTCTATAAATATCATATGATTTAGTATGAACACATTTTATTGACATACCTTTTCCTGGTCGAGCTTCCTATATCCGTCTCGGCCTCCTCTTGATGAGTATTCGTTGTTTGTCCTTATTCCGCTTCCACGATCAGATAGTTGTTGGAATTGTGAGGATGTTCTATACTGCACGAATTTCACCCAATCCTCTTCTTCGATATTAGGGTAGTTGTCAATAACTTTTTGCGGCCGTGTCCAAATGCTTTCTTCTGTTAAAGATCCCTCGACAAACGTCTTGTACAGATCATACCGGAAATTCCGTGCAGCTTCCCCACATGATTTTATACACGAATACCGAAAGCTTTCATCAACGGTGAAAGAAGTAACGGTTTCTTTCCAAACAATTTCTTTCAGTGTGTCTAAATCACGAGATCTCCAATCCTGTATCCATATTGGAATGTGCTCTCGAGCGAGCACACCAATCCAACTCATCAATTCGTCACCGTGCTTTCCTTCCGGTTGTCCTTTCTCGTCAAACGTGATGGGAATTCGTTCACCCCTTTTCCTTGCCATATGGACGCGTTTCATTATAGTTGCCTTTCGCTTGCCATCAACATTGGGATCCGATGGGTTCATCCTTCGTGCTCGTCCCTTTTTCGAAGGTTCCATTGTATTCATGTACCTATAGTTATTGGCAAAAAAAACAAAAACATTTATGTCATACCAATATAATCGAATCAATTTAACTATAATTAATAATCACACAATACATTAACTTTTCACCCAAACGCAAAGTCAATAAACTTATTTTGTAAATGATTGTACATAAAAAAAATACGTGCACAAACTGATTTTTTTAAACACGAGTGCGTGCCAAGCACGCCCGAGGGGCCGCCAGTAGCCCCCACAGGCGCCAGGCGCCCCCCACGGCGCCCACGGCGCCAGTCGCCCCCCACAGCCGCCCACGGGTGCCAGGCGTCCCCATTGGCGCCCACGGGCGCCAGGCGCCCCCACGGGCGCCCAGGGGCCCCCCACCGAGGGGCGCTAGGCGCTCCCGAGGGGCCCCCGTGGGGCGCCAGGCGCCGCCTACAGGCGTGCGGCTCTCGATGATCATAGGCCGTTTTGATCCATTATTTTTGTATTTTCATGCTAGAAGACTTCATGTAATCTTGCTATACTTATGATGTAAAAATTGATCAAAACTCTATTATATTTTTTGAGAAGAAAAACTTATTGTGGCATTCCGTCGAGCATGTTGTGTGTGAAAAAAAAAACATGTTCATAAATGTGTGAAAAGTGTCACAATTAACGATCCACAAGCATTTGTCTCCTCTACAAAGAGAAATATTAAAAACAAACACACTAATTTGCAACAATAGATCTTTAAATGAACAAATAAGCAAATGTGGTTTAATTTAGATATGAAGTGAACCTTACTTTTGTTTGAAAAAGAATAGTCACGGCCAAAGCAAAAAAGAGGCGGCGGCGGCGGCGGCAACGACGGCAATGGCGGATTGACCGGAAATTTAAAAAGAGGTGTCGGCGGGTTGGTGAAGTATGTGTGGTTACTTGAACAAAAGTAGAGAGTGTTAAGAGAGAGACGGAGATGCATGCGAAAATTTGAAGAGAAATGAAGAGGAAAGTTGTATTTAAGTACTTAATTTAGTTTTCGCGCGAATTCGAAAAATGAAAAGTGAAAATTTAAAAAATTTTTGAACATTACACGACGGGTCTTAAAAACCCGTCGTGTAAGCCCCGAATAATTGGGGGATTCCACGACGGTCCCTGGGGGACCGTCGTGGTCTACCCCAATTATGGGGATTCCACGACAGTCCCTGGGAACCGTCGTGGAATCCCCCAATTTTGGGGATTCCACGACGGCCATGTGGGACCGTCGTGGAATCCACCCGGTAATGGCCGATTCCACGACGGTCCCGGGGGACCGTCGTGGTACCCCATGTGGGGGATTCCACGACGGTGCCACGTGGGACCGTCGTGTAAGCTTCTGACTTCTACGACGGTCCTTGGAGGACTGTCGTGTAATCCACCGCTTAGACGACGGTTCTTCAGTTTTCCGTCGTCTTATCTCTTGGTTGGTCATTTAATATCCATGTTTTTTTAATCGCCTAAAAACCCTGTTTTGTTTACAAAATTTTTTCATATATACCGTAGTGGCTAGGATCAAAATATAAAGCAATAAACATGACAAAATAATTATATTATATATCTTCAATTATAATATGAATAAAGTAATGGGTTGTACCAAATAAATTAATGGCATAACATATTCAAGTTTTTTTCTTTTTTCTCTTTGCTTGCTCAACACGGGTCCATTCAATATCAGGTCGAACCAAGTGGGAAACATCATCATCGAATTCGTCAATCTCCTCTATCAGTGGCAATCCCTGTGTGAAAGGAGGAATGTCGGAGCAATCTTCCTCATCTTCTTGGCCATGGATAAATTTTGGCTGCGTCGGCACTACTAAGGACAACTCTAAATCGTTGGGATCCGTTGTGTAAAATACTTGGATTGCTTGTGATGCCATAATGAATGGATCATTTTTGTATCCCAATCGTCTAAAGTCCACCACTATGACGCCATCACTGTCAATCCTTACATAATTATTGTCGGCCCATTTGCACTTAAAGAGTGCTACATGTAACCCACAGTAATCGAGTTCCCAAATATCTTCAATGAAACCGAAGTAGTTCATAGTTCCATAAACTGGATTCTTGTCCTTTGCAGATGAAATATGCATAGACTTGGCTCGGATACTAACACCACTATTTTGAACAGGATGCTTCTCATCTCTTTCGCGAGTGTAGAATGTATAACCATTGATGAAGTATGACGTATAACGTGTAACAACGGTCGACGGTCCTCGAGCGAGGTTCATTAACTCTTGCGAGAAGCTGTCATTCTGTAAGACATGTCTTCGTAGCCACTGACGAAACGTCCGATTGTGTTCATCTTGTAGCAACTTTTCATTTCTTCCTCTTCTTGGATTTCTATCTCTTAATTCCTGTAGGTGAACCTCAATAAAGGGCTCAACTTCAACCCTATTTTGTAAGCTATAGAGACAAGCTTTTTCCCATTCACCTCGATCTACCGAAGATGGAATACCGACAGATAGTCCTTTCCAGTCAATGTCTGTAGTCTTTGGCAACCCAATCGCTTCCGCGGTGGACAAATACTCAGAGCAAAATTCGACCGATTCTTCTGCAATGTAGCTTTCTACTATACATCCTTCTGGCCTATTTCGGTTCTTGACATAACCCTTCAAAACCTTCATGTACCTTTCAAAAGGATACATCCATCTCAAGTAAACCGGTCCACATAGCTTCACTTCCCGGACTAAGTGCACCGTTAGATGAATCATTATGTCAAAAAATGAGGGTGGAAAGTACTTCTCAAGCAAGCACAGCGTCTTAACCAACTCTGATTGTAGCAAATCTAGTGTCAATGGATCAATTACCTTAGAGCATATCGAGTTGAAAAAGAGCATAATTTGGTAATTGCGAATCTCACATCCTTCGTTAAAACTCCTCGCAATGCCAGCGGTAATAACTGTTGCATCAAGATATGACAATCATGTGTTTTCATTCCAATCAGCCTCAAATCCTTCATAGACACCAACCTTTTGATGTTGGAAGAATACCCGTTGGGCACTTTAACAGAAGACAGCCACTCACAAAGCTTTCTTTTTTCCTGTCTCGATAACGTGTACTTCGCCGGAGGTAAGTAAGTTGCATTCCCTTTTTTCGTAGGGATCAAGTTAAGTCTAATCTTCAATTCCTTAAGATCTAACCGTGCTTTTTCACCGTCTTTGCTCTTATTAGGAATGTCTAGCAACGTGCCCACAATTGATTCACAAACGTTTTTCTCAATATGCATGACATCCAAGCAATGACGAACAAAAAGTGTCCTCCAATATGGAAGTTCGTAGAAGATTGACCTCTTTTTCCAAGGTCCATCAACCACGGGATCGTTGTTACGCCGCTTTCTTTTCCCGAGAACCACTTTCAATTCCTTAACCATCTCATAAACGTCTTCACCCGTCAAAACCCGCGGAGGGGCTCTTTCTTCTGTATTACCATCAAAAGCCTTTTTCTGTTTACGGTATCGATGATTTTGTGGTAAGAATCTCCTATGACCAAGGTAAACAGTTTTCTTACCATTCTTCAATCGGATGGAAGATGTTTCTTTCATACAAACAGGACAGCGATAGAACTCTTGACTGAATAACCAGATAGATTACCATAAGCAGGAAAGTCATTAATTGTCCACATCAACATTGCACGGAGTGTGAATGTCTCTTGACGGAACGCATCTCTAACCTCGATCCCCTTTTCTCATAAACTCTTTAGATCATCGATTAGTGGTGCTAAGTACACATCAATGTCATTCCCTGGTTGTTGAGGACCTGATATCAATAATGTCAACATCAAGAACTTCCGCTTCATGCTCAACTTTAGGGGGAGATTGTAGTTGACAAGTATGACGGGCCAAGTACTATGCCTACTACTCATATTACCATGTGGGTTCATTCCGTCCGCCGACAAACCAAGACGTAGATTCCGTGGTTCCGAACTAAATTCAGGATGATCGACATCAAAGGTCTTCCATTGTGGTGCATCTGCTAGATGTCTAAGCATGCCATCTTCAACACGTTTATCATGATGCCAAGTCAAATTCTTGGCATGCTCGGCATTACGGAATAAACGCCGCAGACATGGTGCCGGAGGAATGTACCATAACACCTTTGCCGGCACACCTTTACTGCACATCGTTGGATTCTTGCCCTTCTTCCACCTTGACTCCTTACAAACCGGACATTCATCTAAATCCGCGTACGCATCTCGGTAAAGGGCGCAATCATTTGGACATGCATGAATTTTTTCATATTCCATTCCCAAAGTGCTCAACGTCTTCTTAGCTTCGTACATACTAGAGGGTATTTTATTATCAACCGGTAGAACCTCTCTTAGAAATTCTAAAAGAGCCGTGAAACTAGAATTTGTCCACCCTCCCGATGCCTTCATGTTCCATAATTTGACCAATGCGGACAATTTCGTATATTTACTACACCCGTCATACAAGGGCATCTCGACATCATTCACCATTGCTTCAAATAACTCCGGACGATGCACAAACTGTTCTTCCAAATCATTAACCATATCAAACAAATTATCTCCTACATCTTCCTCAACAATAGGTTCTTTCGCTTTATTCTTCGATGATGGATTAAAACACATTTCACCGTGTAAATACCATGTTTGGTATGAACAAATAATCCCACGGGCAAGCAAGTGTCTTCTAACTTCATCAACTGAATGAGATCTATGATTTCCACAATCCACACAAGGACATCGAATCTTTTCATTCTTCATGTGAATTTCCGCAAATGATAAAAATTCTTCAACACCATCTCGATATTTTCTTGTCAATCTATTAGCCCACATCCATTTTCGATCCATTTCCAAGAACCCGACCTAAATCGATATTAAATATATCATACAATTTATTCAATAATCAAGTTTTTGCATTTAAACCCACAACATATATATATATATATATATGAAGCTATTGAAAAAATTCAACAAATAATTAATCATTCTTTCAAGAAGAAGAAAAAATATACCATTTTGACATTTACTAAAAGTCAATAAAAATCGAATAACTAAAAAGAAGAGTAAGTAATAATCACTATACTTACAAATATTCAGTATACGCAAGTTTCTGTGGAGGAGATGTTGTTTCGTAGTAGAGGAGACGTGGATTCGCAGGTTTCTGTGATATTTTTCGCGGCTGCGCGATAGTACTGTGAGATAAAATGAGGGCTGCTAGAAAAACAAAATTAATAATACACATTGAAACTTTACACGACGGTTTCTTGTAACTGTCGTGTAAAGGTGTACTTTACACGACGGTTTCCATGGAACCGTCGTGTAAAGTTTCACACTTTACACGACGGTTTCTTGGAACCGTCGTGTAAATATGTATTTTACACGACGGTTTCAATAAACCGTCGTGTAAAGTGTATTCGAAAACCACTTTACACGACGGTTTCAATAAACGTCGTGTAAAGTGTGTCCGAATCACACTTTACACGACGGTTCCATGGAACCGTCGTGTAAAGTGGGATTCGGACAAACTTTACACGACGGTTTATTGAAACCGTCGTGTAAGGTGTGATTCGCAAACACTTTACACGACGGTTCCACAGAACCGTCGTGTAAAGTGGGATTCGGACACACTTTACACGACGGTTTATTGAAACCGTCGTGTAAAATACATATTTACAACACATTTACACGACGGTTTATTGAAACCGTCGTGTAATGTTACACTTTACACGACGGTTTATTTAAACCGTCGTGTAAAGTGTGATTCGCACAACTTTACACGACGGTTCCATGGAAACCGTCGTGTAAAGTCAAGTTTACACGACGGTTTTTTGGAACCGTCGTGTAATCTCTGTCGTGTAATCTACCTTTTGTAGTAGTGATTAGTTAAGGAGAATTAAAAGAAAATGAAAACTTTATGGAAGCTCATCCCCCATTTATATGTAAGTCAAGTTTTTTGTTTTAATTTGTTACGTTTATATAAGAAATTCTTAATTTTGCATACCTTTATTTATTTATTTATTTTGCATGATTTTTAGCGGATCTAAATGTTTATGAACATGCACTATTGATATTGACAATCTTTCTTTAAAAAAACCACTAGAAAAGAAAAAAAAAAAAGTTAGTAAGTTTTTTAAAATATCTTTAAAGGAAGAGAGAGAAAACAATCTATGAGAAGAAACCCGTGTTTAGCCTTGGTAGTAAGTCTTAATATAGTAACGAAAGTGTCCCTCAACTATTTATTAAACAGAGAAATAAATATAAGGATCGAGGTCGTTAAAGCACCAAATATTACCAGGTGTCAAATTTTCAACCTTTTCAGGGAAAGTATTCAACAAAGAAAAAAAAAAAAAAAAGGGGGGGGGGGGGGGGGGGAATTGGATTAACATTTTCTTTCATGAAAGTCAACAAAAAATGAGAACAAAATTGAACTTTTCTTTCGTGTTCTATATGACGTCAAGTTGCTGAGTCGTCATCAACGAGGAGAAAACGACTTTTCAACTATAAAGCGGCTGATATTGCTGGACGTGTTTCACGAGATCAGCTAAAATATAAACCTAAATTTCACTGTCAACTTTAATTAATAATAACTATGAGATGCATACAGACCACTCTAAGAACAAGCCCATCACTTTCATTTGTACGATGATATATATATATTTATTTTAAAAACTGTTTCAACTAATAGATTAACTTTGCTCATTTTCAAGTCTACATCCAAGCAATCAAACCTTTTAACATCTCAGGGTTTGAAAGTTTTTGGTATACTAACATTTTATATTCACCATAAAATTTTAGCAACTCCCACCAAAAAAAAAAAAAAAAAAAAAACCTCACACACACATACTAGAAAACACTATAACTACTGCCCAATATCACCACCAATCGCAACCGTCTCCTTCACACACCACCACCACCACTGTCAACTGTCTACACGAGTCTAGATCTATTATCTCATTTTCTTTTCTTAAAACTGTCCCTTTAATAGTATATTGACAATTTATTAATTTTTCAATAATTTTTATTATTTGATATTTTTGTATGTAGTTAAATTCTTAATTCAGATGATATCATGACTTTACACTAGTGCGCGGACAACTAATGAGATAGAAAATTCAGGACAGCAGATCTCAACTCTTGTCGACGCCGCCCACCTAGATCAAAACATCATCGTTATAGATGGAAAAATCAATAAAACCATTGACTAGTAATGGAATAAAAAACCAATCAATTAGATGAAATGAAATGATAACTAAAATTTCTAGTAGAACACGCTTTAATGGAGTCTAGAATTTCAACTTAACTTCTTGTTTTAAGAACTTATCTTTTAAATTTCATGTTTTAAATATTCAATAAGAATTATATCTTCGGAGGCCAAAGATTTAACTGCCAACAAGTTTGTTAGGAGGACAACTAATGCGATAGTAGTGTGGGATAGCAAAGTTAATTAATTCAAGACCAGATATCATAACCGTCTATTCGCATCATAGCTAATGCATTCATCATTTGCATTTGAATTTCGAGGGGGTGGGGGGGTGCGGGTGGGACGGGGGACAGGGGACAGGGGAATCTAATCTCCCTCGTATCTACGGAACTAATTCTTTTTCGCCAATTCATTAGGGATTAAGAAACATATTTAAAAAAACGTTACATTACTTTAATTTAATCATTTACTTCCTAGAAGTATATATTCAAATGGTTATATTACTTTAATGTAACCATACTTATTTTATCGTAAGCCGTTCTAATTTTTAGGATAGTAAACAGAAGAAATTTTTTTAAAAAAATAATTCCTTTGTAACTAAATTTCCTAATAGGTCAGTTAATACTTTAACAACAAAATTTAGAATTTAGTTCTGTGAATCCTAATTTGTTTTTAATTTTTTAATTTTTTTTATGGTAACTTAGTTTTCTATCCTTTAATTGTCAATTTAGAGCAAAGTACGAAAGAAAAGAGCTAAAAGAAACATTGGTTTTTTTATGGTGAAACTTTTACCCTTAAGTAAGCTCTTTAACATTAATGATGTGTAAAATTTTAGTTAGGTGCCAAAATTTAATAGGAAAAAAACAAATGAGATAGCAATTCTTTGACACATGAAGACTGACTTTTGAAGGTGTGTATTAAGTCTTTGGATAAACTCTCTCTCTTTTTTAAGTCGGGCCATTTCATCATATTAACTTAATTTGTTGGTATTTTGGTGGGAAACTGTGACAAATTTTAGCAGATATGAACAAATCAAGCCAGTCCTTTCTCAGCAAATTTTTTTTTTTTGAAAGGATAATTTTTAGTCAAATTAAAATTAGATACAAATACTAATATCAAAGATAAAACAACCCTCAGGCAGTGAGACTGTAAAGGCGCTTTTGACGCATATTAGGTGCACTTGGCACTTGGGTGTGTGTGTATAATACCTGACGCGTTCTGATTAAATTGCTATTAAATAAGAATATTTTATTTTTATTTATTTTAATGTTTTTTGACGGGTAGTTTTTTCCTAAAGGGTATCACCAAAAGTTGTTAAACGTCTACAAAGAGTGATAGAGAAATCATAATTTTTCACTCAAAAATTCGATTTTCTCTCTCTCCTACTGCTATTCTTCCATAAATATTGTGTTCTTTTTTTTTCTTTTGCTAATTTTCACTTTTGCTTGACGTTAAAATTCCATTATGAAAGCTTATCATATCCTTGAAGCAGCTTGCTCGTGTAACAACCCATGCCTCCATTTGTGGTATAATATTGTTCGTTTTGAAATTCGTATCCACACGGTTTTGTTCTTGGGCTCACCCGAAAAGGTCTCATATCATTAAGAGATGGTCTCTTTACTTATTATAAACCATCACATATATCCATTCCCAAACGATGTGGGATTACATAGATTGCCCTTTCTTATAGAGACTGATGATTGCCACAGATCATTAAGCCAATGCCATCTCTTTCTGAGAGGGGGTAAATAATGCTTTTAAAAAAAGCATATTAGTTATGTGTCTCAAGTCTCCATATTAAGTTTTTCTACCCTTAAACATAAAGCATATTCTTTTTTTTTTTCTTCTTTTTCGTTCGTTGAACAATTTCTACATCGAACAATTTCTCAATTGTCTGTCTTCATTGCAATTCATTTTCCATAATATTTTACAAGTCAACACAAAACAAAGTCATTTGAACAAACAATTGAAACGTTTTTCTGATGGATTTCTAATATATCTATCTAACTTTTCACACTCAACTTTACGTCTAACTAGTTGTTACTTTACAGACCCCTTTAAATATCCATCACTCTCTTTTCTACGAATATATTCTTGTTTTTTTTTTTCCAGAAATATTTTTCTGTTGTTTTTTGTGTATCAAATTCATATTGTGAACTGGTCAACACGCAATTTTGCCCATGTAATGATGAATATGTCCTCAAAGTCAAAATTTTGAGGGGGGATACCGATTCTCATTGCAATCATCTATCTAAAAATATATATATATATCGATAGAGGGGGATGCGTGCCTCTTGATATTCAATACAAAATTTTTTAAAACTTTTTCTTGACATGTATATAGACTGTTCTTTTAACGGATCTTACATGAAACAAGACCAACGATTTAAAAACTACCGGACTGGTACAGTATTGCAGTTTCTATATAGCCTTAGTTGAAGATACGAAATTGATACATACTATCTTTTATATTGCTCAATATTGATGGTATATTACGTTTTTAATAAACCCAACGTAAACAAAAACTAACTATAAAAGAACGTTATAAAAAATTACAATGATGTTTTTGGACTGTCAATGTTTGTGTCAAAAAATTTGCTGATTTATTTTGACCTTGACTGCATATAGAAAACAAAAAAACTATGGTCGTCTGTTTAGGTAACAATCGTATCACATGAGTTTAGTTATCTGTAACAACGTGTTACACCTTTCTAAACCCATCACTTGATAGTTTTTTTGTTTAACAAAAGTTAATAATACTTCCCAACCAAAAAAAATAAAAAGACTAATAGATTAAAATAATTCAAAAGGCCAAAAAAAAATAATAAATAAATAAATAAACACTCGCACGCACTAACGTATCGCAAAAGTTAGTAAAACCTGCTCATCTTGTAAGTTAATAAATTAACAAGACTAATAGCCATCCTTGGCCTATCCTATTCTGCCGGAACTCAAAATTGGTTATTTATATCTCCCTCATTAAAAAAACTGTATTTTTAGTCAAAACTAATTATTCATACCAAAAGTAAAGAAACAAAACTTAAGAAGAAAATAAGCAATATGTTTGAATAATGTTTGGTCGTACACATCGAGAAATAAATTTTTGTTCGTATTGATAATGATGTTGTTATGTAGTATTTTTGAAGCATATAAAAACTCATCAATTAATAATCTGTTACATTACGTTTTATTATTCTTTTGGATATGTATGTACGTATAGTTCTTGAAAAACACATATCATGATCAATCTATTTTATTTTTCATATCTATTTTAATATTTCCATGTCTAGATACAAACAATCAAACATTCAACATCTTAGGTATCTATGAAAAGGCATACACAATATTTTATCCGGCAAAGAATGGAGTGACATTAAATCATTCCACAAGTAGTTGAGAAGAATTTTATGTAATTGCAGATATTCGATTTCAAGAAACAAAACCAAGTCTATTGGATCACCATCTTAATTTGTAACGACTCATGTCTCCCTTTGACATGATATTGTCCGCTTTAGACCTTGTGTCTGCACGGTTTTGCTCTTGGACTCATTCTAAAAGACTCCATACTATTAGAAGGTGGTATCTTTACTTATGAATCATGACATATCCATTTTCAAGCGATATGAGACTACACAGTTTATCTTTTTTGGATGTAAGAGCATAAGCTCATGTTTAATTATTTTTCTGTTTTATAGTCTCTAATACTTGATTTATGCTTTGGTTAGTTTGATTTTCTAGTTCTAAGCTTAGGTTCAGTTTTATGCTTTAAGATTAGTTTTGATGATGATTATATGCATGTGATTATGCTCTTATTTGTTCAAGTTTGGTGACTATATGCAAGTTGGCTAAGAGATCAACATAAAAACACAAGTTGGAAAATTAGTGTGCTGTCAATATCGTGTTCTTGCAAGTATACAAATTAATGGTTAAATTTTAAAAATGAGAGTATAGTTAATTAGGTTATGAATGGAGCATGAGTCAAACATGCTACATGATGATTTTGGCTTACGGCTTAGACCGTTTGAGGTAATGTATGTGGGCTTTTAAAATAGAACAAAAAAAAAAAAACAAATTCAAGATTTTGGTATAATTTGAATAGTTTTCTAATAACTCAATTTTGAGCCACTTAGAGGTTGAATTTGAACAAAGTTATTTCTTCAAAGTTGTAGAACACAGAAAATTCTAGGGGATAACATAAACCGTTTTGAAAAAAAACGGCTCCAAGTGCCCCCATTTTTATCAGTTTCCAAAATTAGATGGCTCAGGAAACTGTACATGGCCAAAAGCTTCCAAGGGGCAAAATGGGTAAGTTATAGACATATTTAAGTTTCAAGCAAAACAAAAAAATTGTAGGTTCAATAAGATCTATAACTTCTGTGAAAGAAAAATTTCCAAATTCTAAACTGATTTTAAGATAGAACTGAATTTTCAAAACTGACCATGAAAGAGTAAATTCATGCATACATACATTCAACCAAATTAAAAAGATGATTTGAAATCAGTTTTTAAGGTTTTGTGACCTCTTTAAAAAGGAACTATGGTTTTACTAAAATATTTTCAAAGAGGTTTAAATTCATTTAGATTTCACAAGTGATTTTTAAACCTTAAATGCATACTATGTATTACAATATACAATTTTAAGTATTGTATTAAGAAATGCTTAATTTGAGAAGTTAAGATATTTTCTAAGTAAACAAGGCATTTTTAAGCAAAGGAAATACAATGTGAAGAACTCTTATGAAAATTAATCAAGCCAGTGGATATTGACCTAAAGCAAAAATATGTCGAAATTACTAAAATTTAAGTTAAGTTTTAAATAGAGGGCAACTTAATCGACCTTCTTCTAATACCAAAGTTACTTAAGAATATAGTAACATTTTCATGACTTAAGTTAGTAGTGACTAAGAAGATAATTAATCAGTTGGAAGACCGATTAATTATTTAACTAATATGTTATAATAGATATTTTACCTTATGGTTTATTAATTAATAATGCAGAGTAATTCTTATACTCTATCTGAAAATAGGAATATAACATTTTGCCTTACCTTTTGGTACACTAGGACAAGAGTGAAGGACAACTTATAAGTACAAGCCTGCCTACAACATGGGCAAAAAATATTTATAATGTTTTGCTTGTTTTCTAAAAATCATGCATTGATTTATATGACATATATATGCTTTATGTTTTGATTATTATTATCGTGGCATCATGAAAGTATGCTCACTAATAATCAAGTACATGACAAGAACAAGAACAAGTTTTCAAGTAAAAAATAATTAAAATTAATTTTTCAAGTATGATTAGATCAAGAACAAGTTTTCATGTATTAAATCAAGCAAGTTTTCTTGTGTAGTACCAACCTGCCACAAGAGCGGGTTTGGTCTATGGTTTGAGTTGGACTGGGTTGGCCGCCCCCTACCACTTCATGGCTGCGCGCCATGGTACGCACACCCAAGTTAGAAAAAAGGGCCCAAAACTAAGTGAATATAAGAAAGCATAATTGATTCATGCATTCTTTTACTAAGATCATTTTGCGGGTTTAAGATGTTGCATTTACTGTGCGAAAGCTCATAGCTTATATTTATGTTATAGGTAAACAACCTATCGGTAATGATTGATGAGGACTATGGAGAAATGACGTGGCGAACTGTAAAATTTGGGTTGGATACCACCACGTATTTTGTAAAATAGATTCGTGTTATACTATATGATAATATGATGGTACCAGTACTTAGTGCTGGGAACTGTGTTTGCTATTGTGGTAGTTAGTATGGTTTATAAAATATGTTAAGATGGTTTGAAAATTCTATATTTAATTAAGTTTATATAAGTGTGAGATTAAGTTAGGTTCTTAAATTTGAGTTTTTAAAAAAATATATATATATATATATATATTTCTAGATTTTTACAAAAAAATAAGAGTAAGTTTAAGTATGTTTATGTATTAAGTAGCGGCCATATAGGGTGGGTTGTTACAGTATACACAATTCAAAATTTATCTTTTGACACATCAATTTAGCACTACATTGGAGATGTTTTAAGATGAGATATCTACATATCCTGAACATGAGGTATCAAAGCTATCAAAAATTTTACACATACAAGATAACGCTGTTGACGTTGGTGCTAGAATTGATGTTTATGCTTGTTTGTTTAGGTTTGAATGTGTTTCACGAGATCTGCTAGTACACCAACATTTCACACTCCAATTGAATTAATAGTAACTACATGATACATACGGACCACTCTACGAGTAAGTCCATCACTCTTATTAGTAAAATGATATTTTCGTTTTTTTTTTTATTGTCTCATCTAAAAATTAACTTTGCTCATTTTCAAGTCTACATACAAGCAATCAAACATTTTCAACATCTTAGGGTTTGAAAAGTTTTGGGTATACTAAACATTATTTTATGTGCACCATTAAATTTTAGCAGTAACCCATAATAAAAAATAATAATAACAAAAACTCTAGAAAACACTAACTAACGTCTCTCGACTACCACCAATCACAACCGTCTCCTCCATTTGCCGCCACCACCACTGCCAACCATCGACACCTCCCAGCTCAGATCTTGAACATAAACGGAACAATATCAAAATCATTAAATACAAATTGACCAGTAATCGGAAAAAAAAAATCAATTAGATGAAATGAAACCATAACTAAAATTTATAGTAGATTAATACACGCTTAAATGGTATTGTAAAATTTTACCATAACTTCTTTTTTCAGAACTTATCATTTATTCTTCTAATATTTTATTAATTAGTAAACGCTTTAATAGATTAGTGAACTTAACTTCTTTTATTCCTAATAGATTAGTAAACACTTTAATGAAGTTTTAGAATTTCAATAACTTCTTTTTTTTAGAACTTATCTTTTATTCTTGTAATTTAAATCAAAATGTTAATTGTAGAAATAAAATAAAAAAAATTGTTAACGATAAAAACCAATCTAAGAAAGCGAAGTTTCTTGATAGGGTTATGACCCTGGTGTTGAACTGTTGTAGTAGTGTGAACGAAACCTTGTGGATTATAGTTGATTGTGAGTACTCCTTTGAAAGTGAGATGGATTATAAAACCGATTTTCGGATTATGCATAATTTCTTGTAAATAGGTCGATCTGTTTGTCTTCATTGCTCATTGTTGTCAATATTTTTAATAAATTCAATATACAAAGCCTTTTCCCTAATTAAAATTATATAAAAAAGAAGACACATTCACACACACACACACCACACAAAATAAGTGATTGCTCATCCTATCCAAAATCTAGAAATGTAAATATATGGTTGGATGTAAATTAAATGCTAGATTATCTATATAGATCACGATATATAGGAAACGTATATTATTCTCTCTCAAGAGAAAACATTGCAGAATTAAATATTATATTAAGCAATTTTTAATAAATGAATATATGTAATTGATAATATGAAAAAGTCAAGACAATAACTAACAAAAATTAAATGTTAAATTTGACATTAGCTGTACTTGATG
The DNA here is from genome assembly GCA_025413025.1 of Ficus hispida. Lineage (NCBI taxonomy): Eukaryota > Viridiplantae > Streptophyta > Magnoliopsida > Rosales > Moraceae > Ficus > Ficus hispida. The sequence goes on from JAINRH010000075.1 coordinate 35,732, forward strand.
ATAAAAGTTTATTATAAGATACCATTCCATTAGAGAATACAATTTTGTCTGAATATCAAAATTATCTTTGGCATATCAATTTAGCACTCCATTGGAGATGCTTTAAGATGAGATGTGCCTATATATCCTGAACATGAGGTATCAAAGCAATCAGAAATTTTACGCGAACAAAATAACGCAATTGACGTTGCAGCTAGAATTGGCGTTTATGCTAGTCTGTTCAGGTAAACATGTTTCAAGAGAGATCTACTAATATACCTACATTCCACTCTCAAAATTGAATTAATAGTAACTACATGTTACATACGGACCACTCTAAGAGTAAGTCCATCACTCTTATTTGTGAAATGATATTTTCGTTTTTTTTTTTTAATTGTTTCATCTAAAAGATTAACTTTGCTCATTTTCAAGTCTACATACAAGCAATTAAACATTTTCAACATCTTAAGGTTTGAAAAGTTTTGGGTATACTAAACATTTTATGTGCACCATAAAATTTTAGTAACTCCCACAACAAAAATAATAATCACAAAAACTCTAAAAAACACTAACTAACATTTGTCGACCATCACCAATCACAACCGTCTCCTCCACGCAAAATCATTAAATATAAATTGACCAGTAATCGGAAAACAATAAAAATCAATCAGTAAGATGAAATGAAACTATAACTAAAATTTTTAGTAGATTAGCACACGCTTTAATAGAATTATAGAACTTTACCTTTATTTTTTAGAACTTATCTTTTATTCTTCTAATATTTATTAGATTAGTAAACGCTTTAATAGATTAGACAACTTAATTTATTTTATTTCTAATAAATTAGTAAACACTTGAATGATATTCTAGAATTTCAACTTAAACTTTTTTTTTTTTTAGAACTTATCTGTTCTTTTCGTAATTTAAATCAAAATGTTAATTGTAGAAATTTTCTTGAACAAAAAAATATGTTAATGATAGAAAACAAAACTAAGAAAGCGAAGTTTCTTGCTAGTGATATGACAGTCTTATTGAACTGTCGTAGTAGTTTGAACGAAGCCTTGTCGATTATAGTTGATTGTTTTTTTTTAAGAAGAAAAAGAGAGAGATAGAATTTAAGTATTTCTTGTTTACTTCCCCCGTTTAATTATATGTTGTTTATATATATATTTTGCAACATATATGATTTTAAATATTCAATTATGGGAGCATGCATGGAGGGAGGGAGGCTCTAACTTTCCTCTTTTTGTTTGTTGAAAATAAAGCTAAAAGTCCACAGGTCGAATCTGTATGATGAACTATGACTATCTTCAAATGTTTATGTCCATGAAGATGTTATATTTACCATCAAAGAATGTAAAAAATAACTTTATATTTACTTTTAATCATCTTTGATTATGCTTTGAAACTCGCAAAAGTAAATTTTTAATATTGTATAATTCCAAAATGCAAATAAATTAATGATAATTAGATGAAAATTTTAACACTAAATCACTGGAAACCAAATGTTAAATTTAATGTTAACTGTACATAGTGGTAAAAGTCTTCACTAAAACTTCTAAAGATATGCTTAGTTTTTGCGATACACCTTTCCTACATTTCACACTCAACTTATTAATACGAGATACATACATGTCCCTCTCTAAGATTATGCCCATCAGTCTCCAAAATTTGAACTTATCTTTTATTTTTTTAGTTTCTAATTCATAAACACTTTCTCTATTTAAAACAAAGTTAAAAGAGGAAAAAAAAAAAAAAAAAAAAAAAAAAAAAAGAGCTAAAGAAAAAATTAGTTTTTATCCGGATGTTTTAAACTTTAGTAAGACTCTTATACTAAAGTACAAAAATTGAATGGTGTTTATGTAACTCGGTAAAACTCGCAGACGCGACCAAAGAGTTGCATCCTTTTCATTTGGCTGGACACCATCAATCCCAATTGAGAACCCATGATTACCAGTCCACCGGGCTCTGTATCCAATAAGAGAGCAATAACTTATCCATTCACTAATGAAATCAGCATATAATAATTTAAATCTTATCAAAGCCTTGTCTAACTAGGCTTTGTACAATAAATATTATCCTTTGGCAAACATACACACGAGTGATGAAGATTAAATCAACTACTTAGGAAATGCATTCTGAAATAGAGACAATTGAATGGACCTCAACTCATATACTGATATCATATCAAATAAATATATTTGTTTTTACTGAAATGTGCTATCTTACATATTTGACCAATAATTAATTTACCACATTTGTCCCAAGTCAAGACCGGTCAAAGTTATTATTTATTATAGGTTATTATTAATGGAGTATTAATTTATCGAGATTATACTGTATATTTTTGTGCGGCGACTATGGATTTTTTTGGAAGCGCCTATCCTGCAAGCGCTCTCGTTGACCAATAGCTTAATTATCTAATTTAATTTGGCTAAGAACTTATGACACTAAATAACAACCCAACACTAGGTTGCTTTCTTCGAAGAAAGCATCAACCACTTCCCACCCCCAACCGAGGAAAAAATGTCATTAGAGGTTTTTTCTACGTACCCACAATTTACGGTTTCCTTTTTCTTTTCTTTTTTTTTTTTTTTAATTTTTTCCGATAAGTAGATTTGTCCACGTTTAAGGGCGTGGATTCGAAACCCACGTAATGTGTTATAAGACGATATATATTGTATACATGCGGTATCAAAGATTTTTGTTAGTCTATCTTAGACTTTTGATAGCTTTAATACAAATCTTTTGCACAAGAAAATAAAGCAAGAGATGGTGCTCCCAAGTTTACTTTAGATTATAATTAGTTGAGGATAATTAAAACGATGAGAATAGCGGGCCATTGAATAACATGTATTGACGGTCATATTTTAAATTATCAGATCAAGTTAAGCTTGGAATGCTTGAGCATTAATTGAAATAAAATCTAAGAATGTTGTATAATAAACGTGTCCGAACAATGAAGAAATTTAACAAAGAATAGTGGGAAAAAGGACTCGACATTAAATATTTAACATTCTCACTGAATATTATTCAAACAGCTCCATGCATAGAGCTTAAAGTACAAACATCACACGTTGAGAATTCATATAATACATACATACATATATATATATATATGTATTACACGCACACACTAATAATTATGCTCTACATAAAGAGCTTAATTTTTAAACATCCTCAAATCATTCCTTGCGTATGTCACGGTAATATATGTCAGTAAAACCAACAAACATTACCATCATACACTGGGGGATTTGAATTTATTTATAAAAAAACAGAAAGCCAAGACATCTTAGAGACGTCATGTTTTATTTACTACTATTACACTCTTATACACACACAAACACACATGCATAAGATCTTAATTATCAGCCAGATAAGCAAAACCCAATAGCATGCAGGAAATCAGGGCCGGTTCTTCCAAAAAATCCGCTAACAAATTTTCCGCTTTCGATTGGGACATTGAAAGCGGTGCCTTGTTCAGGTCCGTATGGTCCGTACTTGTTTCCCTTGCTGGTCGTGAATGTCAGCGAGCGAACTACGTCCGTCTGCGTAACTGTAGGTATGGTACCAGTGTAGCCACTCACAGTCTGTAACACCTCATCTGGGTATGCTAGTTTAATCTGGAATTCAGATATTAATCAACAAAATAATAATAAATATATATTTATACTAGAGGGAGGAAGTAATGCTATTGAGCCATTGTTGTTGTGATTCGGCTAAAATAATAATAATAATAATAATAAAATAAAGTAATAATAAAGATACTAACATTCACTTTGTTGAAGGTACCATCACCACTTGGATGGTCGGGTCCGGGAAAGGGCTGACCGTTCAAATCATAGACCACTTGAAAGGATCCGATGGCATCCTTATGTGTAAGGTTGATTTCTCGAACTCCGGTGTACGTGCTGCCATCGTCCCAAGGGTCACCACCGGGCCCTCCCCATGGTCCTACCTTTTTCTTACCGAGCTGATTGTTTGTGCCCGCCTACAAAATATTTTTCAAGGAACAAATACAAATCTTGAAACACGAAAAACTTCAAATAGAGAACTTAAAACTGTTTTTCAGTAACTGATTTTATGATAAGCATGATAAAACAGCGTGTGTATATATATATATATAGCATTATAACTACAGGACCTTACCATCCTATATATCCGCCTTCAGGATAAAAATTGAAAAGGAATTTGGATTTGTATATGGAGAAGTGTGTGGGTTTACTTGGCTGGCTTAGCTCTTTATATATAGAGATAGAAGTATCTAACTTATTTGGAATTTAGTGCTTGTCTAGTGTGTAAGTTTTAGTTATTAGACCGCTAGATGGATCTGTGACGTGTAAATGGGTGTTAGTACGATTTTACCACGTGCAAATAAAATTAGTATACCTTTTCATACCTAAAGTGTTGAAAATGTTTGATTGCTTGTATGTAGACTATTCAAAATGGCAGAAGATTAGAGTAAGTTTTTTGTTTGTTTTTTTTTTTTTTTTTTCATTTTTAAATGAAGTTTTGAAGCATACTTAATTTCATCTTTTATCTTTATTGAAATGTTAAAATAAATATCTGTTACACTTAAATGTTCGTTTCATATATTAACATAAATATGCGTGGTGTGTAGTATTGTTTATTTACAGCTTTAATTAAGTGAAAAAATAATGATAAGTTCTAACGAAGATCCCGAAAAAGGTCGGGTCACATGGTCGAGAAAATTAACCACAATTGAGTAGTGTTTTTTTTCTCAATATTAGTTTGGTTTTTTTGCTTTATTCCAATCTTTTGAGCACGACACAATATGTTAAAAATTTATAATTATCATGAGATTACAAGAATCATAAACACAAAGTATCTGATATAGTGTAATAAAATATCTATAGGTAATGGTTGTCTTTGATCACTTTACAAGAGGTTTAAGCTAATAACTCAAGACTAGCTAGATTATTTCCCAAACCATAAATTTTGGAAAGCAGATATAACTTAGAAACCTTATCATTTGAAAAGCTACCATTAATGCTAGAAAATATATTAAATAGAAAAAAGGTGAATAGATTGATTACAATGAAACATAATAAATGTCAACCACTATTGGTAATTGTCATCATTACTAGCAATGGTTTGAGCAAAAAAATCTCTGGGGTATTTTAGACAATTTAACTAATAGGATTGCACAAAATCTGATGAGTCAGTACTACGAAAGAAAGGACTAAAAATTGATGCTAGATTTGAAATAAAAGTTCTTAGAGTTGATATTGTTGAAATTTTAAAAATAAGGGAATTTGGTTAAGTAACGGAGCCGTCATCAATGGCGAACAATTTTTCAGAGTCTCTACTATTTTTTTTTTTATTAACTTTGTCTCTAATTATTTATTAAAAAAAAAACGTTTTTCTTTTTAATTGGAACCATTGCATCATGTTAATTTCGTTTTAATTCCTACTTAGGTTAGAGACCTTGATCAATTTTAAGCAGATACAAGATTCTTATGCTTGAGAAGAGTGACGTGCTTCAGCAGTACATTTGCATGAGTACAAAGTGATTGTGGGTTTTGAGATTTGTTAGAAATTCATGGAATTTAATCGTGAAGATAACTTTCACATTCTCAAAATGTTTTCGCCAATTTATTAAAAGTTCCGAATTTAGAATGGTATAATGCCCATTTAAGCTATATTTTGTTAGTCATTTGTCAGAAATTTATTTCGTGTTCTATATGACGTCAAATTGCTGAGTCATCGTCCATGAGTAGAAAACGACTTTGCAAGTTGTACTAATTTCTTTGATTAACTTTCTCTCTTTTTTATTGGAACTATTGCATGGCATATTGAGAGTGAAGATATTAGTTTTATAAAAAATAGTAATAAAAGAAAAGAAAACATTTGAATGACAGGGAAGCCTCGTTTTATGTTAAAAAAATAAAAAAAATCGTTCCTTTTTCTGCGTTAATCACTTCCCACAACCGATTGAGGGGCTCGTTAATATTATAAATTTACGATATCCTTTTGTCCACCAAAACTACAGTTCTTTATATTTTTAACGGTTTTATCCTCTCTTCCCACCTAAAGAGTGTTGGAATTAGGGATCTAGAAATTAAGGAATAAAAAAGACTGGTTTAATTAGGGAAAGATTTCCTTTATTAAAAAAAAGGCCAAAAAAGAAAAGGGAGAAAAAAAAGGTGAAAGATTTCACCTTTTCAAGGGTCTGTTTATTTTTTCCTCCTTTTATACGGTGAAAATAAATAGGACGTAGATTCGAACCGTATGATACTAATTAAGACCATCTTTAATTAATATGTCCATGCTAATTAATGCAAAATTTGCCACTAAAAAGTATAAAAATAGCATTATCTACTACTACTACAGAATGTCGCTTCCACGACTGAGATTGGACGACCGTTTTTTAAAAACCGTCGTGGAAACGATGGCAAAACACGGAACAGAAAAGTGGCATCCGAAAACCGTCGTGAATTTTAGATTTCCACTACGGTTGTTTAAAACCGTCGTGGAATATTGTATTTCCACGACGGTTGTGTAAAACCGTCATGGAAGTATATATTCCACGACGGTTTATGGGAACCGTCGTGGAATATCTCGATTATTACACGACGGTTCTATACAACCGTCGTGGTAGTGCCGTGGATTACACGACGGTTGTCTAAAAACCGTCGTAATCCCGTTCTTACACGACGGTTTCCATAAAACCGTGGTGGAAACATCGTACTTTTTTTCAGTCATATATAAAAAGTGTTGCCCTGTTTTTTCCACATTGGTAGAGCTGCTGCGTGAACCAAAATCATATCAGATCGCTCCTTCAACAGTTCCATACACCGCAAAGGATTCTAACCACCGCCTCTACTGCTCTCCGTCGTTTTTGTAAGTGATGATGACACAAATTAACTAAACAAGGAAGTTGTTTTCCTCTGTATTATATTTTTATTTACGAACCCGGCCAGATTATGTAAATTTTAATTTGAAATTTGTTGGATTGCTTTTGATATATTATATACTGCAAAGTGTTTAATTAATTAAGTGATCTCATGACGATCAATGTATTTTTAATTTGGTTTTATTTAAATTAGTTTGGATTTTTAGTTAAATAATTAAAAAATTTATTTATATATAAATCCTATATATTACGATGTATTTATAGTTTGTTTTTTTAAGCTAAATAACCCGGGCCGGTTTTAATTCTTATAATGGTACTTTTAGTTTTGTTATGTTTTTTGGAGTTTTAATTTAGTAATATATTGTTGATTTTAATTAATGCATGATTTTGACGACGACGTTCACACTTACTTCGATCGGACGTCGATGTGGACATGTGTCGAGAAGCCCAAAACAAAGAAGGGAAAAAATGCTTAAGATACAATTTCACGTTTCTTACGTTGTAAACATTTCGATACGGGTTTTTATTTACGCGAGAAATATGTATCATTGATTATTTATACATTCTGTAGTGTATGGAAGCATATAACAACAGTGTTGAATAATTGCACAACTATCAGGATTGGCCGCTTATCTGGATTACGGTATAAAGTTGAAATATGATTTTTCATGTTCCTAAGATACCACGACGGTCTTTTTCAAAGACCGTCGTGGTATCTCATATAACACGACGGTTTTCATTAGGACCGTCGTGATAGATTGATATACCACGACGGTCAATACAAAAACCGTCGTGGTATTATTTTATTTCATTCTCCGATTCCACGACGGTTTTTTTCATGGCCGTCGTGGAATCCGTCCATGAAGTCTACCACGACGGTCGAACCAAAAGACCGTCGTGGTAGACCTTGAAATTTGAATTCTTTACACGACGGTTTTTTAAAGACCGTCGTGGTATGCTTAAGGCGGCTCTTTTAAAATTTTTGGGAATAGGTTAAATTTTTCCCGCATTTAATAAAACCCAAACAGACACCATTTTTCCCCAACCATTTCATTCGAAACCTCTGCTCATCTTT
>JAINRH010000076.1:0-21051 GCA_025413025.1 Ficus hispida
CTCTATGGACTTACTCTTGCCATAGCTCAACCCGACCTGACGCGGGTCGGTACGACACAGGCAAGCTTGCTTGCCATCATACTTACTTTACATGAACTCATAATTATTCTTATTAGTGAACATGCTTCATGATGTCACTATACATAAATCATGCTTTAATTTCATAATCATGAACTGAACATACTTATCATAAACATAACATCATATCATAAACACTATTCATACTTGGGTAAGTATCAACAAGAGCCTATGCTGTAGGCGGAGTTGTACTTACCTTTAATACTATGTCCCGAAGTATGTTGATTCAATTCAGGATGCCTCAGCAGGCTATCTCCTGCTACATCAGAGGACACAGAGTAAGAATTTAGTTCTTACGGAATGTTGGTAATCAAACCAACATTCATGCCTAGTCATAGTTATATGTTTCCCCTCTTTTCTTAAACAAACCCGGATACTTCCTCTGTATCGCGGATATCCCTAAGGTTTAGGGTTTACTACTCTTAACGTGTACTTTGATTGGTTACACCAAGTAACCTTGGCTAAACAGCCTTTCTAAGTAGCGTTGGACTACTATTCTTAAATCTTGGGCCTACGCCTTCTAAAATACAACTCAAAGGATTATTTCAGATAATCCGAGTTTTTAGGCCCGACTAATCATTTTCACTATTTTATTGGGTTACGTTGGATAACCCTTGGGCTTAGGGCCCAAACCAATAACTCGGAATCTTTTCCCGGTCATGGTTCACTTAACTCAATTAAAAACTCTTTCTTTATTTTGGAAAAACTTAGGATTTTAATATCATTTGATAAAACTTAGAACGGGTCTTTGTAAAATTATTAAAAATAGAAACTGCCTTTGGAACAGTTTCTCACTGAGAATTAGTCAGTGGATGTGCAGAAATGTCCTTTTCCTGCACTGTTTTTAACATTCCTGTGCAGGAATTTCTTGTTCACTGCACAGTTTTGAATTCCAATTTTCTATTTAAAAATCGAAGCAGAATTTGAAAAAGTTTTCTTCATAAAAGTTTTAAAGCATTCAAAATCCTAAAACTTTCGTTTTGAACTCGAGACCCAAATCGTTCTCTAACCCGTTCATTTTCCCTGTTAAACTCACCTGGCCGTGCTTAGGGTCTGGGCATGGTCAGGCTCGGGTTTTCACAAAAACGAAGGCCTTTGGAGCCTTATTTTTGAAAACTGTCCGCGTTGTCCCACAGTAAAAACCCTACTCTACAACTTTTGTGTTTTACGTTTTTCCAAAATCAGCCTCTAAGGGCCTCAAATTTCGGTTTCCAGAAAACTGGGCAGATCTAACCCGAATTGGCAGTTTTCGGTATTTTCTTGGTTTCTCGTCCTAATTCGTGCACACTACCTCAACCGAACTCAGCGGGAGCCTAGAATCAACATACAACGTGTTTCTAACGTCCCCTTTTAACTCGCATGAAGCTCAAACCCGTCCATGCAAGTCAAACAATCAAACTAAATCTTTAAGATTTCGGTTTGGCCAAATTTCTTGATTTCTACTCACATAGCATACACATTTCCATCTAACACCCTAACATGCCATTTAAATATTGTTGGGCAGATTTGGGGAAACATACAACCTTAATTAATCTAGCATACAATCATACTCATAAGCACATATAATTGCACAATTAAGCACTAAACAAAACATAGCTTAATATGCTAAATCAACCACCCCTAACTAATCAAGCACACATACACTAAAAAATCTGACCTAAGGGCAGAAATTAAAGGGAGCTTATGCTCATTACAATTTAGCTTGAAATACATTTAAATCTCTAATTTAGAACTTAAATTGAGAGATTTAAGGGCCAAGAAAATTTTTACCTTATTTGTTCCAATATGGGTATGCTTGGCTCAATTTTCTCTCTTCCTTTCCCCTTGGTGCAGCCGGCCCTATGCTCCTCCAATGAGCTTGAAATTTTGCAGCCACCTAGGGATTGGTCCTACCAATGTTCCGGCCACTTTTCACACAAAACAGCCACCTCCCCACACGGTTTCCCCTTCACTTTCTCTTCCCCCCTGCTGCTGCCACAGAACCGGCCAGCAATGGCCAATCTTGGTTCCAAAATTTTTCTAGCTTCTTGGCTTACTTCCTAGTGAATACCTAACACTCCTAAGACTAATTCCTTAAGTTTTTGAAACTTTTTCTCTCTTTTGGCTGCTGTCCAAATTCGGTTTTGGTGAGGAAGAAATTGGGCAAAGTTTGGCTAAATTTTCTAATTTTTGTGAATAGGATGCACTCCTATTTATAGGCAATTTTGAACTTTTTAAAATTGCAAAATAGTCCTTCAAAGTTAGCCAATTTGCACACAAAGGGGGTGAGGTGGCCGGCCATCCATTCTAGAACCAACTAAAAATTCTTTCCAATTTTTCCTTAAATCCTTAAATGATGTCATAAATCAAAAGTTACATGGCATCATCATTAAGGCCTTATTTGGCCTAATTCTTCATTAGACAGTATATTTCAATACTAAACAGATATATTTGATACTGTGGTCTTTGATTCACAGTACCGGCTATTAAAATGCAGTCCAAAATTTATCTGTCTAATAATGGACTATACGAAAAATTCTCTTTTCGCTTCGAGCCTTTTGGCCTTTAATCTCCTACTTAGTGTGCTTGATTTTTCTATGGTGGTTTTGAATCTAACTTAAACCATTTTATCTGAAAAATTTGGTTTTCCGCAGTATACCTCCTATACCGCTTACCATTTTTCGATATCGTCAAAGAATTGATCTTTCTAGCCAATCTTTGACTTTCTTAGGCCAATGTTGCCTATTCTGATAACGTGGACTCTCTTGGTTTACTTTGACGGTTTCTGGTCAAACTTTGACTTTCTGGTCAAACTTTGACTCTCGGGTCAAACTTTGACTTTTGTAAAAATCATAGCGTTTTCATACCTTTTTCCTCAAAAGGTCGTATGCTTAGCTAAGCAATCATTTTTGAGTCTTATAGAAGCATAAGAACTCATAATTCTGAATAAAAACCCTAAACCGGGCTTTTCATAAATACCTTCACGGTACAGTTCAAATTTCTATACAAGAAATTGTAACATAGAAAAATTCTAGTTATTACACACCATCCGGAAGGCAATTTTCCACGTGAACTTGACCGTTAGAATGCTAATTAGAGCAAGATTTAAAGATTTAAAATTCTACAAATTTTGATCTGGGCCAAATTTGATCGTAGAAGAAGGCTATAGCCTTTGGAAAACAGAATAGATATTGAGAATAACTTAAATCATAATCCGAAAGCCGTTTTTTGACACGAATTAGATCAGTGAAATTCCATTGAAAACATGTTTTAATGATCCAAAATTCTAGAATTTTTGATACTGACAAATTTTCTTTTGCCAGAAAAGGCTATTGGCTTAGGAAAATGAAGTAAATATTGAAATAACCATAACTCGTTATCTAAAAGTCGGTTTTAGACCCGAAGTAGACCATCAGATTACGTTTAAAAGCATTTTTGAATTATCTAAATTGCTTGAAATTTAGATGGAGACCAATTTTGGTTCGAAGGAGCAGGCTATAGTCTTCGAAAAATAGAGAAAATATTTAGATTACCTTAAATCACCATCCGGAAGGCAATTTTCGACGTGAACTTGACCTTTTGAATGCTAATTAGAGCAAGATTTAATGATTTAAAATTCTACAAATTTTGATCTGGGCCAAATTTGATCGTAGAAGAAGGCTATAGCCTTTGGAAAACAAATAGATATTGAGAATAACTTAAATCATAATCCGAAAGACGTTTTTTGACACGAATTGGATTAGCGAAATTCCATTGAAAGCACGTTTTAATGATCCAAAATTCTAGAATTTTTGATACTGACAAATTTTCTTTTGCGAGAGAAGGCTATTGGCTTAGGAAAATGAAGTAAATATTGAAATGACCATAACTCGTTATGTAGAAGTCGGTTTTAGACCCGAAGTAGACCATCGGATTACGTTTAAAAGCATTTTTGAATTATCTAATTGCTTGAAATTTAGATGGAGACCAATTTTGGCTCGACGGAGTAGGCTATAGCCTTCTAAAAATAGAGAAAATATTTAGATTACCTTAAATCACCATCCGGAAGGCAATTTTCCACGTGAACTTGACCGTTAGAATGCTAATTAGAGCAAGATTTAAAGATTTAAAATTCTACAAATTTTGATCTGGGCCAAATTTGATCGTAGAAGAAGGCTATAGCCTTTGGAAAACAGAATAGATATTGAGAATAACTTAAATCATAATCCGAAAGCCGTTTTTTGACACGAATTAGATCAGTGAAATTCCATTGAAAACATGTTTTAATGATCCAAAATTCTAGAATTTTTGATACTGACAAATTTTCTTTTGCCAGAAAGGCTATTGGCTTTGGAAAATGAAGTAAATATTGAAATAACCATAACTCGTTATCTAAAAGTCGGTTTTAGACCCGAAGTAACCATCAGATTACGTTTAAAAGTATTTTTGAATTATCTAAATTGCTTGAAATTTAGATGGAGACCAATTTTGGCTCGACGGAGTAGGCTATAGCCTTCGAAAAATAGAGAAAATATTTAGATTACCTTAAATCACCATCCGGAAGGCAATTTTCCACGTGAACTTGACCGTTAGAATGCTAATTAGAGCAATATTTAAGATTTAAAATTCTACAAATTTTGATCTGGGCCAAATTTGATCGTAGAGGAAGGCTATAGCCTTTGGAAAATAGAATAGATATTGAGAATAACTTAAATCATAATCCGAAAGGCGTTTTTTGACACGAATTAGATCAGTGAAATTCCATTGAAACATGTTTTAATGATCCAAAATTCTAGAATTTTTGATACTGACAAATTTTCTTTTGCCAGAAAGGCTATTGGCTTAGGAAAATGAAGTAAATATTGAAATAACCATAACTCGTTATCTAAAAGTCGGTTTTAGACCCGAAGTAGACCATCAGATTACGTTTAAAAGCATTTTTGAATTATCTAAATTGCTTGAAATTTAGATGGAGACCAATTTTGGTTCGAAGGAGCAGGCTATAGTCTTCGAAAAATAGAGAAAATATTTAGATTACCTTAAATCACCATCCGGAAGGCAATTTTCGACGTGAACTTGACCTTTGAATGCTAATTAGAGCAAGATTTAATGATTTAAAATTCTACAAATTTTGATCTGGGCCAAATTTGATCGTAGAAGAAGGCTATAGCCTTTGGAAAACAGAATAGATATTGAGAATAACTTAAATCATAATCCGAAAGACGTTTTTTGACACGAATTGATTAGCGAAATTCCATTGAAAGCATGTTTTAATGATCCAAAATTCTAGAATTTTTGATACTGACAAATTTTCTTTTGCCAGAGAAGGCTATTGGCTTAGGAAAATGAAGTAAATATTGAAATGACCATAACTCGTTATGTAGAAGTCGGTTTTAGACCCGAAGTAGACCATCGGATTACGTTTAAAAGCATTTTTGAATTATCTAATTGCTTGAAATTTAGATGGAGACCAATTTTGGCTCGACGGAGTAGGCTATAGCCTTCGAAAAATAGAGAAAATATTTAGATTACCTTAAATCACCATCCGGAAGGCAATTTTCCACGTGAACTTGACCGTTAGAATGCTAATTAGAGCAAGATTTAAAGATTTAAAATTCTACAAATTTTGATCTGGGCCAAATTTGATCGTAGAAGAAGGCTATAGCCTTTGGAAAACAGAATAGATATTGAGAATAACTTAAATCATAATCCGAAAGCGTTTTTTGACACGAATTAGATCAGTGAAATTCCATTGAAACATGTTTTAATGATCCAAAATTCTAGAATTTTTGATACTGACAAATTTTCTTTTGCCAGAAAGGCTATTGGCTTAGGAAAATGAAGTAAATATTGAAATACCATAACTCGTTATCTAAAAGTCGGTTTTAGACCCGAAGTAACCATCAGATTACGTTTAAAAGCATTTTTGAATTATCTAAATTGCTTGAAATTTAGATGGAGACCAATTTTGGCTCGACGGAGTAGGCTATAGCCTTCGAAAAATAGAGAAAATATTTAGATTACCTTAAATCACCATCCGGAAGGCAATTTTCGACGTGAACTTGACCGTTTGAATGCTAATTAGAGCAATATTTAAGATTTAAAATTCTACAAATTTTGATCTGGGCCAAATTTGATCGTAGAGGAAGGCTATAGCCTTTGGAAAATAGAATAGATATTGAGAATAACTTAAATCATAATCCGAAAGGCGTTTTTTGACACGAATTAGATCAGTGAAATTCCATTGAAACATGTTTTAATGATCCAAAATTCTAGAATTTTTATACTGACAAATTTTCTTTTGCCAGAAAGGCTATTGGCTTAGGAAAATGAAGTAAATATTGAAATACCATAACTCGTTATCTAAAAGTCGGTTTTAGACCCGAAGTAGACCATCAGATTACGTTTAAAAGCATTTTTGAATTATCAAATTGCTTGAAATTTAGATGGAGACCAATTTTGGCTCGACGGAGCAGGCTATAGCCTTCGAAAAATAGAGAAAATATTTAGATTACCTTAAATCACCATCCGGAAGGCAATTTTCGACGTGAACTTGACCTTTGAATGCTAATTAGAGCAAGATTTAATGATTTAAAATTCTACAATTTTGATCTGGGCCAAATTTGATCGTAGAAGAAGGCTATAGCCTTTGGAAAACAGAATAGATATTGAGAATAACTTAAATCATAATCCGAAAGACGTTTTTTGACACGAATTGATTAGTGAAATTCCATTGAAAGCACGTTTTAATGATCCAAAATTCTAGAATTTTTGATACTGACAAATTTTCTTTTGCGAGAGAAGGCTATTGGCTTAGGAAAATGAAGTAAATATTGAAATGACCATAACTCGTTATGTAGAAGTCGGTTTTAGACCCGAAGTAGACCATCGGATTACGTTTAAAAGCATTTTTGAATTATCTAATTGCTTGAAATTTAGATGGAGACCAATTTTGGCTCGACGGAGTAGGCTATAGCCTTCGAAAAATAGAGAAAATATTTAGATTACCTTAAATCACCATCCGGAAGGTAATTTTCGACGTGAACTTGACCGTTTGAATGCTAATTAGAGCAAGATTTAAGATTTAAAATTCTACAAATTTTGATCTGGGCCAAATTTGATCGTAGAAGAAGGCTATAGCCTTTGGAAAACAGAATAGATATTGAGAATAACTTAAATCATAATCCGAAAGCGTTTTTTGACACGAATTAGATCAGTGAAATTCCATTGAAAGCACGTTTTAATGATCCAAAATTCTAGAATTTTTGATACTGACAAATTTTCTTTTGCCAGAAAGGCTATTGGCTTAGGAAAATGAAGTAAATATTGAAATACCATAACTCGTTATCTAAAAGTCGGTTTTAGACCCGAAGTAGACCATCAGATTACGTTTAAAAGCATTTTTGAATTATCCAAATTGCTTGAAATTTAGATGGAGACCAATTTTGGCTCGACGGAGTAGGCTATAGCCTTCGAAAAATAGAGAAAATATTTAGATTACCTTAAATCACCATCCGGAAGGCAATTTTCGACGTGAACTTGACCGTTTGAATGCTAATTAGAGCAAATTTAATGATTTAAAATTCTACAAATTTTGATCTGGGCCAAATTTGATCGTAGAAGAAGGCTATAGCCTTTGGAAAACAGAATAGATTTGAGAATAACTTAAATCATAATCCGAAAGGCGTTTTTTGACACGAATTAGATTAGTGAAATTCCATTGAAAGCACGTTTTAATGATCCAAAATTCTAGAATTTTTGATACTGACAAATTTTCTTTTGCCAGAAAGGCTATTGGCTTAGGAAAATGAAGTAAATATTGAAATGACCATAACTCGTTATCTAAAAGTCGGTTTTAGACCCGAAGTAGACCATCGATT
Organism: Ficus hispida; assembly: GCA_025413025.1. Classification (NCBI taxonomy): domain Eukaryota; kingdom Viridiplantae; phylum Streptophyta; class Magnoliopsida; order Rosales; family Moraceae; genus Ficus; species Ficus hispida. The sequence goes on from JAINRH010000076.1 coordinate 7,917, forward strand.
ACGTTTAAAAGTATTTTTGAATTACCTAAATTGCTTGAAATTTAGATGGAGACCAATTTTGGCTCGAAGGAGCAGGCTATAGCCTTCGAAAAATAGAGAAAATATTTAGATTACCTTAAATCACCATCCGGAAGGCAATTTTCGACGTGAACTTGACCGTTTGAATGCTAATTAGAGCAAGATTTAATGATTTAAAATTCTACAAATTTTGATCTGGGCCAAATTTGATCGTAGAAGAAGGCTATAGCCTTTGGAAAACAGAATAGATATTGAGAATAACTTAAATCATAATCCGAAAGGCGTTTTTTGACACGAATTAGATTAGTGAAATTCCATTGAAAGCACGTTTTAATGATCCAAAATTCTAGAATTTTTGATACTGACAAATTTTCTTTTGCCAGAGAAGGCTATTGGCTTAGGAAAATGAAGTAAATATTGAAATGACCATAACTCGTTATGTAAAAGTCGGTTTTAGACCCGAAGTAGACCATCGGATTACGTTTAAAAGCATTTTTGAATTATCTAATTGCTTGAAATTTAGATGGAGACCAATTTTGGCTCGACGGAGTAGGCTATAGCCTTCGAAAAATAGAGAAAATATTTAGATTACCTTAAATCACCATCCGGAAGGCAATTTTCGACGTGAACTTGACCGTTTGAATGCTAATTAGAGCAAGATTTAATGATTTAAAATTCTACAAATTTTGATCTGGGCCAAATTTGATCGTAGAAGAAGGCTATAGCCTTTGGAAAACAGAATAGATATTGAGAATAACTTAAATCATAATCCGAAAGCGTTTTTTGACACGAATTAGATCAGTGAAATTCCATTGAAAGCACGTTTTAATGATCCAAAATTCTAGAATTTTTGATACTGACAAATTTTCTTTTGCCAGAGAAGGCTATTGGCTTAGGAAAATGAAGTAAATATTGAAATGACCATAACTCGTTATCTAAAAGTCGGTTTTAGACCCGAAGTAGACCATCGGATTACGTTTAAAAGCATTTTTGAATTATCCAAATTGCTTGAAATTTAGATGGAGACCAATTTTGGCTCGACGGAGTAGGCTATAGCCTTCGAAAAATAGAGAAAATATTTAGATTACCTTAAATCACCATCCGGAAGGCAATTTTCGACGTGAACTTGACCGTTTGAATGCTAATTAGAGCAAGATTTAATGATTTAAAATTCTACAAATTTTGATCTGGGCCAAATTTGATCGTAGAAGAAGGCTATAGCCTTTGGAAAACAGAATAGATATTGAGAATAACTTAAATCATAATCCGAAAGGCGTTTTTTGACACGAATTAGATTAGTGAAATTCCATTGAAAGCACGTTTTAATGATCCAAAATTCTAGAATTTTTGATACTGACAAATTTTCTTTTGCCAGAGAAGGCTATTGGCTTAGGAAAATGAAGTAAATATTGAAATGACCATAACTCGTTATCTAAAAGTCGGTTTTAGACCCGAAGTAGACCATCGGATTACGTTTAAAAGCATTTTTGAATTATCCAAATTGCTTGAAATTTAGATGGAGACCAATTTTGGCTCGACGGAGTAGGCTATAGCCTTCGAAAAATAGAGAAAATATTTAGATTACCTTAAATCACCATCCGGAAGGCAATTTTCGACGTGAACTTGACCGTTTGAATGCTAATTAGAGCAAGATTTAATGATTTAAAATTCTACAAATTTTGATCTGGGCCAAATTTGATCGTAGAAGAAGGCTATAGCCTTTGGAAAACAGAATAGATATTGAGAATAACTTAAATCATAATCCGAAAGCGTTTTTTGACACGAATTAGATAGTGAAATTCCATTGAAAGCACGTTTTAATGATCCAAAATTCTAGAATTTTTGATACTGACAAATTTTCTTTTGCCAGAGAAGGCTATTGGCTTAGGAAAATGAAGTAAATATTGAAATGACCATAACTCGTTATGTAAAAGTCGGTTTTAGACCCGAAGTAGACCATCGGATTACGTTTAAAAGCATTTTTGAATTATCCAGATTGCTTGAAATTTAGATGGAGACCAATTTTGGCTCGACGGAGTAGGCTATAGCCTTCGAAAAATGAGAAAATATTTAGATTACCTTAAATCACCATCCGGAAGGCAATTTTCGACGTGAACTTGACCGTTTGAATGCTAATTAGAGCAAGATTTAATGATTTAAAATTCTACAAATTTTGATCTGGGCCAAATTTGATCGTCGAAGAAGGCTATAGCCTTCGGAAAACAGAGTAGATATTGAGAATAACTTAAATCATAATTCGAAAGGAGTTTTTTGACACGAATTAGATTAGTGAAATTCCATTGAAAGCACGTTTTAATGATCCAAAATTCTAGAATTTTTGATACTGACAAATTTTCTGTTGCCAGAGAAGGCTATAGGCATAGGAAAATGAAGTAAATGTTGAAATGACCATAACTCGTTATGTAGAAGTCGGTTTTAGACCCGAAGTACACCATTGGATTACGTTTAAAAGCATTTTTAAATTATCCAAGTTGCTTGAAATTTAGATGCAGACCAATTTTGGTTCGACGGAGTAGGCTATAGCCTTCAAAAATGGAGAAAATATTTAGATTACCTTAAATCACCTCCCGGAAGGCAATTTTTGACGGCAACTTGACCGTTTGAATGCTAATTAGAACAAGATTTAATGATTTAAAATTCTACAGATTTTGATATAGGCCAAATTTGATCGTAGAAGAAGGCTACAGCCTTTGGAAAACCGAATAGTTATTGAGAATAATTGAAATCATAATCCGAAAGGCGTTTTTTGATACAAATTAGATCAGTGAAATTCCATTGAAAGCACGTTTTAATGATCCAAAATTCTAGAATTTTTGTGTAATACCTAGATTTCTCGATGTTACTATTTTTTTAAAAGGAATTAAATGAATACCATTGAGGTATTATTGAAAGAGAAGCTCGGTTAAGAGTTCTCTTACATTTTATGAGTTTTTAGATCAATAAAACTCAAAAATGGACTATGTAGATTAGCAACGGACCTTTTTAGACAAAAGGGACGGAAAAGTGCATGATTATACGAAAGTCAAAGTTTGACCATGAACGGCCAAAGAAGTAACTTTGCAGTATTTTGAAATTAAGAACACTGCAAAAACCGTGGTTACGGTTGAAATAGTATGAATAGGCTTTAAAAACCCTTAGAAAATCAAGCACACCTAGTGGGATTTATAGACAAAAAAGGGCTCGGAAGAATAGGAAAAAGTTTATACTGTCCAATTTTACGCAGATAAATTTTGGACTGTAGTTAAGTAAAACAGTACTGAATTGTACTGTGTATTAGTAAACACAGTATTAGAAATATCTGTGTAGCACAAAAATGGATTATTTTAGAGAAAAATAGCCAAACAAGGCCTTAGGATGACATCATATTTATGACATCATCCTTATTTGGAATTATGACATCATAATTCCATGAACCAACCATTAGATGCCATGTGTCTTGTTCTAGAACAATTTTGCCTTGCTCACCAAGGGGATGGCCGGCCACCTCATGGGGAATTCTCCAAATTTTCAAAAAAATTTAGGGGTCAAAGTTGAATTTTTGAAAGTTTCCCTTTGCCTATAAATAGGAGTGACCCATATTCATTTTTAATGAAAAACTTAGCCAAACTCTTGCCATTTTCTGCCATCAAAACCGTGAGAGAAGGTGAGAGGGAGCCAAGAGGAAAAACTGAAATTTTGCTTAAACCAAGCTTAGGTTAGTTTTCGGTTTGCAAAGGAAAGCTAAGGGGAGAGTTTGAGAAATTTTCCAGCCTTGTTCTAGGCTTGCAGCCGACTGTTAGGGTGTAGGGAAACCAAGAGGGAATCCAAAAATTTTAAGGGAAAGAATTCGGGTTTGTTTCATGAACCGAAATCAAGTTTTTTGAGACCATTTTCTTGGTCTAGGGCAGCCACGGTTTTGGAGCTAGGGAAGGCAGAAATTTTGTGACCAAAACTTGACTTTGGTCCAAAGTAAAAATCTAGAACCCTAACTCTTTTATTTGAGTTCAAATTTTAAGATTTAAGGTAGTTCAATTTGGTTGTAAGGACATAAGTCCATCTTCCATTTATTGCCCTAAGTAGGTTGTATGTGTTTGATTTGTAGAACTAAGGGTGTATGGCTTGATTTCTTGCATAAGTTGTGCTTGTGTATGATTGATTTTCATGCCTAATGCTTAGGGTTGTGTGTCCCCTGGTTTGGTCTGAAAATCTGCCCTTAGGCAGTGCTTGAAGCATGCTAGCTTAGGGAGCAAAGTTTAGTGTTTGTATGTGTTGTATGCAAAAAGTTAGAACCATGCAAACCTAGGTTAAGTTAATACGGGTTTTGATTTGCATGGACATGTTTGAATTACATGTTGGTTCATGTGGGACGTTAGAAAACGCTGCATGTATGTTATCTAGGCTCCCGCGTGATCGGTCGAGTTAGAATCCGCGAAATAGGACGTAAAACAAACTTAAAACCGAAAACTGCCAGTTCGGATGTGAACTGCCCAGTTTCGGGAAAAGTGGAATTTGAGGCCTTTAGAAGCCGAACTGGGTAAAACGTAAAACATAAAAGTTGTTCAGAACGAGTTTTCCTAGGGGCCAACGCGGACAGTTTTCCAAATTGAGGCTCCAATGGTCTCCGTTTTTACAAAAACCCGTGGCTAGCCTGCCCAGACCCAGTTTACAGGATCAGCCAGTTTCAAACAAAAACTGGTACGAATACAGGCCGAACTGGATTTTTCTCAAAACACGAAAGTTTTAGGATTTTTCAAGAGCTACAACTTTCGTGAAGACAACATTTTCAAAATCGGAATGGATCTTTAAAATGGAATGGTTTTATAAAGACTGTGCAGGGAATGAGAAATTCATGTACAGGATTTTCAAAAAAAAAAAATCGTATCTTTTCCCAAAACCACTGTTTTGACTAAGGAAACTGTTCCAAAGGCAGTTTCCAGCCTTAAATGATTTTATAAAAACCTATTTCAAGGATATGGATTTTTATGAGATTTTTAAGGTTAATTCACTCAAGTTTCCAAAGAAATGGAACATGGATTTTTTAAAGCCAAATTGGGTAAGCAAGACGTTTACAAGTAATAACCGGAAATAATATCCGAGTTACTAGGCCAAGGCCTAGAACGCAAGTTTGACCCATATAGGGTTAACTTGGTTGATTAAGAATTAACCATAAGGGTTAAACAAGAAAACCCTAAAGGAGACTAAGATTAATAAATTGGGCTAAGATATAGGGTTAATTAAGGAAACCCAATATTTATGATAAAGCCCAAGGTTAGGAAAGTAATCGAACCCTAACGGTATGTATAGGGTTTAGCACAAGAGGTTATCCAACGTAACCTCTTAAAGAATTAATTCATATTTAGTATGGGGACATACAATTAGGATTATGTAAGCATGTTGATTAGATTATCAACATTTCCGCAAAACTAATTAGAACCTCACCTATGTCCTTCAACCAGTAGGAGGGAACCTGCAGCTGTACGCAGAAAAGAAGCAGCTCAAAGCAGGACATAGCAAGAGAGGTAAGTACAACCACCGCCTACAGCATAGGCTTTGTTGTGGTACTTGCCTAAGTATGATAGATGTATGCTATGTTAGGATGTTGATGCTATGCTATGATATTGATGCTATGTTAGGATGTTGATGCTAGGTTATGATGTTGATGCTATGTTAGGATGTTGATGCTAGGTTATGATGTTGATGCTATGTTAGGATGTGATGATAGGTTATAATGTTGATGCTATGTGATGTTATTGTTGTTATGCTATGTTGGGTTATGTTGTATGATAGGTTAAGGTATGCTATTGATGAATGCTATGTTATGATGTGTTAAGACACGAAGCATGTTCACAAAATCTTATACAATAAGATCAAGTATGACACGACAAGATGGAAAAAGAAAGTAAGATGGCGAGCAAGTCGCCTGTGTTGTACCGACCCGAGTAAGGTCGGGTTGGACTATGGTTTGAGTTGGAAATGGTTGGCCGCCCCAACCACTCCATAGTCGCGCGCCCGGTACATACACACAAGTAAGGGGCCCATAAGTAAGATAAGAAATAAAAGTAAGTTAAGCATGAATTGAGCATAAAATAAGCATAAATGGACCATGCATTATGATGTATGCTATGCTATGATAAATGAAGTCATGATATGTACGATATGCTATGGTAAGTTAAGTTAGTATGTGAAAGATTAGATCATGTTTGTTTATGTCACGGTATAGGAGGTTGTGCTTGCTGAGCGAAAGCTCACTGTCTTACGTTTATGCTGTAGGTAAGAAACCGTCAGCAATGGTTGATACAAGATGGAAGGGCATGGCGGGGCAAACTGTGAAATGTGGGAAATGTAGCCGCTACGCGTTTTGCTTTTTACGTATTTATGTTATGGTAAATATTTTCATAAAGACACTTTTATATGTTGCACTAGTATGCCATATAAAAAAAAAAAAAAATTCCGCTGTGTTTTCATAAGTATGTAAGTATGTAAGGGAAGATAAGTATGTATGTATGGTAACGGCCTGTGCTAGGCGGGTCGTTACATTTTGATACTGACAAATTTTCTTTTGCCAGAGAACTCTATTGGCTTAGGAAAATGAAGTAAATATTGAAATGACCATAACTCGTTATGTAAAAGTCGGTTTTAGACCCGAAGTAGACCATCGGATTACGTTTAAAAGTATTTTTGAATTATCCAAATTGCTTGAAATTTAGATGGAGACCAATTTTGGCTCGACGGAGTAGGCTATAGCCTTCGAAAAATAGAGAAAATATTTAGATTACCTTAAATCACCTCCCGCAAGGCAATTTTCGACGTGAACTGGACCGTTTGAATGCTAATTAGAGCAATATTTAATGATTTAAAATTCTACAAATTTTGATCTGGCCCAAATTTGATCGTAGAAGAAGGCTATAGCCTTTGGAAAACAGAATAGATATTGAGAATAACTTAAATCATAATCCGAAAGGCGTTTTTTGACACGAATTAGATCAGTGAAATTCCATTGAAAACATGTTTTAATGAGCCAAAATTCTATAATTTTTGATACTGACAAATTTTCTTTTGCCAGAGAAGGCTATTGGCTTAGGAAAATGAAGTAAATATTGAAATAACCATAACTCGTTATCTAAAAGTCGGTTTTAGACCCGAAGTAGACCATCAGATTACGTTTAAAAGTATTTTTGAATTATCTAAATTGCTTGAAATTTAGATGGAGACCAATTTTGGCTCGACGGAGCAGGCTATAGCTTTCGAAAAATAGAGAAAATATTTAGATTACCTTAAATCACCATCCGGAAGGCAATTTTCGACGTGAACTTGACCTTTTGAATGCTAATTAGAGCAAGATTTAATGATTTAAAATTCTACAAATTTTGATCTGGGCAAATTTGATCATAGAAGAAGGCTATAGCCTTTGGAAAACATAATAGATATTGAGAATAACTTAAATCATAATCCGAAAGACGTTTTTTGACACGAATTAGATCAGGAAATTCCATTGAAAGCACGTTTTAATGATCCAAAATTCTAAATTTTTGATACTGTCAAATTTTCTTTGCCAGAGAAGGCTATTGGCTTAGGAAATGAAGTAAATATTCAAATGACCATAACTCGTTATGTAGAAGTCGTTTTAGACCCGAAGTAGACCATCGGATTACGTTTAAAAGCATTTTTGAATTATCTAAATTGCTTGAAATTTAGATGGAGACCAATTTTGGCTCGACGGAGTAGGCTATAGCCTTCGAAAAATAGGAAAATATTTAGATTACCTTAAATCACTCCGGAAGGCAATTTTCGACGTGAACTGACCGTTTGAATGCTAATTAGATCAATATTTAATGATTTAAAATTCTACAAATTTTGATTGGGCAAATTTGATCGTAGAAGAAGGCTATAGCCTTTGGAAAACAAATAGATATTGAGAATAACTTAAATCATAATCCGAAAGGCGTTTTTTGACACGAATTAGATCAGTGAAATTCCATTGAAATCACGTTTTAATGATCCAAAATTCTAGAATTATTGAACTGACAAATTTTCTTTTGCCAGAGAAGGCTATTGGCTTAGGAAAATGAAGTAAATATTGAAATACCATAACTCGTTATCTAAAAGTCGGTTTTAGACCCGAAGTAGACCATCAGATTACGTTTAAAAGCATTTTTGAATTATCTAAATTGCTTGAAATTTAGATGGAGACCAATTTTGGCTCGACGGAGAGGCTATAGCCTTCGAAAAATAGAGAAAATATTTAGATTACCTTAAATCACCATCCGGAAGGCAATTTTCGACGTGAACTTGACCTTTGAATGCTAATTAGAGCAAGATTTAATGATTTAAAATTCTACAAATTTTGATCTGGGCCAAATTTGATCGTAGAAGAAGGCTATAGCCTTTGGAAAACAGAATAGATATTGAGAATAACTTAAATCATAATCCGAAAGACGTTTTTTGACACGAATTAGATCAGTGAAATTCCATTGAAAGCACGTTTTAATGATCCAAAATTCTAGAATTTTTGAACTGACAAATTTTCTTTTGCCAGAGAAGGCTATTGGCTTAGGAAAATGAAGTAAATATTGAAATGACCATAACTCTTATGTAAAAGTCGGTTTTAGACCCGAAGTAGACCATCGGATTACGTTTAAAAGCATTTTTGAATTATCCAAATTGCTTGAAATTTAGATGCAGACCAATTTTGGCTCGACGGAGTAGGCTATAGCCTTCGAAAAATAGAGAAAATATTTAGATTACCTTAAATCACCATCTGGAAGGAATTTTCGACGTGAACTTGACCGTTTGAATGCTAATTAGAGCAAGATTTAATGATTTAAAATTCTACAAATTTTGATCTGGGCAAATTTGATCGTAGAAGAAGGCTATAGCCTTTGGAAAACAGAATAGATATTGAGAATAACTTAAATCATAATCCGAAAGGCGTTTTTTGACACGAATTAGATCAGTGAAATTCCATTGAAAACACGTTTTAATGATCCAAAATACTAGAATTTTTGAACTGACAAATTTTCTTTTGCCAGAGAAGGCTATTGGCTTAGGAAAATGAAGTAAATATTGAAATGACCATAACTCGTTATGTAAAAGTCGGTTTAGACCCGAAGTAGACCATCGGATTACGTTTAAAAGCATTTTTGAATTATCCAAATTGCTTGAAATTTAGATGGAGACAATTTTGGCTCGACGAGTAGGCTATAGCCTTCGAAAAATAGAGAAAATATTTAGATTACCTTAAATCACCATCCGGAAGGCAATTTTCGACGTGAACTTGACCTTTTGAATGCTAATTAGAGCAAGATTTAATGATTTAAAATTCTACAAATTTTATCTGGGCCAAATTTGATCGTAGAAGAAGGCTATAGCCTTTGGAAAACAGAATAGATATTGAGAATAACTTAAATCATAATCCGAAAGCGTTTTTTGACACGAATTAGATCAGGAAATTCCATTGAAAGCACGTTTAATGATCCAAAATTCTAGAATTTTTAAACTGACAAATTTTCTTTGCCAGAGAAGGCTATAGGCATAGAAAATGAAGTAAATGTTGAAATGACCATAACTCGTTATGTAGAAGTCGGTTTTAGACCCGAAGTACACCATTGGATTACGTTTAAAAGCATTTTTAAATTATCCAAGTTGCTTGAAATTTAGATGCAGACCAATTTTGGTCGACGGAGTAGGCTATAGCCTTCGAAAAATGGAGAAAATATTTAGATTACCTTAAATCACCATCCGAAGGCAATTTTGACGTGAACTTGAACGTTTGAATGCTAATTAGAGCAAGATTTAATGATTTAAAATTCTACAAATTTGATCTGGGCAAATTTGATCATCGAAGAAGGCAGCCTTTGAAAAGAGATGATATTGAGAATAACTTAAATCATAATCGAAAGGCGTTTTTTGACACGAATTAGATCAGTGAAATTCCATTAAAGCACGTTTTAATGATCCAAAATTCTAGAATTTTGATACTGACAAATTTTTTTGCCAGAGAAGGCTATTGGCTTAGGAAAATGAAGTAAATATTGAAATGACCATAACTCGTTATGTAAAAGTCGGTTTTAGACCCGAAGTAACCATCGGATTACGTTTAAAAGCATTTTTGAATTATCCAAATGCTTGAAATTTAGATGCAGACCAATTTTGGCTCGACGGAGTAGGCTATAGCCTTCGAAAAATAGAGAAAATATTTAGATTACCTTAAATCACCATCCGGAAGGCAATTTTCGACGTGAACTTGACCGTTTGAATGCTAATTAGAGCAAGATTTAATGATTTAAAATTCTACAAATTTTGATCTGGCAAATTTGATCGTAGAAGAAGGCTATAGCCTTTGGAAAACAGAATAGATATTGAGAATAACTTAAATCATAATCCGAAAGGCGTTTTTTGACACGAATTAGATCAGTGAAATTCCATTGAAAGCACGTTTTAATGATCCAAAATTCTAGAATTTTTGATACTGACAAATTTTCTTTTGCCAGAGAAGGCTATTGGCTTAGGAAAATGAAGTAAATATTGAAATGACCATAACTCGTTATGTAAAAGTCGGTTTTAGACCCGAAGTAGACCATCGGATTACGTTTAAAAGCATTTTTGAATTATCCAAATTGCTTGAAATTTAGATGGAGACCAATTTTGGCTCGACGGAGTAGGCTATAGCCTTCGAAAAATAGAGAAAATATTTAGATTACCTTAAATCACCATCCGGAAGGCAATTTTCGACGTGAACTTGACCGTTTGAATGCTAATTAGAGCAAGATTTAATGATTTAAAATTCTACAAATTTTGATCTGGGCCAAATTTGATCGTAGAAGAAGGCTATAGCCTTTGGAAAACAGAATAGATATTGAGAATAACTTAAATCATAATCCGAAAGACGTTTTTTGACACGAATTAGATCAGCAAAATTCCATTGAAAGCACGTTCTAATGATCCAAAATTCTAGAATTTTTAAAACTGACAAATTTTCTTTGCCAGAGAAGGCTATAGGCATAAGAAAATGAAGTAAATGTTGAAATGACCATAACTCGTTATGTAGAAGTCGGTTTTAGACCCGAAGTACACCATTGGATTACGTTTAAAAGCATTTTTAAATTATCCAAGTTGCTTGAAATTTAGATGCAGACCAATTTTGGTTCGACGGAGTAGGCTATAGCCTTCGAAAAATGGAGAAAATATTTAGATTACCTTAAATCACCATCCGAAAGGCAATTTTAGACGTGAACTTGAACGTTTGAATGCTAATTAGAGCAAGATTTAATGATTTAAAATTCTACAAATTTAGATCTGGGCAAATTTGATCATCGAAGAAGGCAGCCTTCGTAAAAGAGAGTGATATTGAGAATAACTTAAATCATAATTCGAAAGGCGTTTTTTGACACGAATTAGATCAGTGAAATTCCATTAAAAGCACGTTTTAATGATCCAAAATTCTAGAATTTTTGATACTGACAAATTTTTTTGGCAGAGAAGGCTATTGGCTTAGGAAAATGAAGTAAATATTGAAATGACCATAACTCGTTATGTAAAGTCGGTTTTAGACCCGAAGTAACCATCGGATTATGTTTAAAAGCATTTTTGAATTATCTAAATACCTTGAAATTTAGATGCAGACCAATTTTGGCTCGACGGAGTAGGCTATAGCCTTCGAAAAATAGAGAAAATATTTAGATTACCTTAAATCACCATCGGAAGGCAATTTTCGACGTGAACTTGACCGTTTGAATGCTAATTAGAGCAAGATTTAATGATTTAAAATTCTACAAATTTTGATCTGGGCAAATTTGATCGTAGAAGAAGGCTATAGCCTTTGGAAAACAGAATAGATATTGAGAATAACTTAAATCATAATCCGAAAGGCGTTTTTTGACACGAATTAGATCAGTGAAATTCCATTGAAAGCACGTTTTAATGATCCAAAATTCTAGAATTTTTGATACTGACAAATTTTTTTTGCCAGAGAAGGCTATTGGCTTAGGAAAATGAAGTAAATATTGAAATGACCATAACTCTTATGTAAAAGTCGGTTTTAGACCCGAAGTAGACCATCGGATTACGTTTAAAAGCATTTTTGAATTATCCAAATTGCTTGAAATTTAGATGCAGACAATTTTGGCTCGACGGAGTAGGCTATAGCCTTCGAAAAATAGAGAAAATATTTAGATTACCTTAAATCACCATCGGAAGGTAATTTTCGACGTGAACTTGACGTTTGAATGCTAATTAGAGCAAGATTTAATGATTTAAAATTCTACAAATTTTGATCTGGGTCAAATTTGATCGTAGAAGAAGGCTATAGCCTTTGGAAAACAGAATAGATATTGAGAATAACTTAAATCATAATCCGAAAGGCGTTTTTTGACACGAATTAGATCAGTGAAATTCCATTGAAACACGTTTAATGATCCAAAATACTAGAATTTTTGAAACTGACAATTGTCTTTTGCCAGAGAAGGCTATTGGCTTAGGAAAATGAAGTAAATATTGAAATGACCATAACTCGTTATGTAAAGTCGGTTTTAGACCCGAAGTAGACCATCGAATTACGTTTAAAGCATTTTGAATTATCAAATTGCTTGAAATTTAGATGGAGACAATTTTGGCTCGACGAGTAGGCTATAGCCTTCGAAAAATAGAGAAAATATTTAGATTACCTTAAATACATCCGGAAGGCAATTTTCGACGTGAATTGACCTTTTGAATGCTAATTAGAGCAAGATTTAATGATTTAAAATTCTACAAATTTATCTGGGCCAAATTTGATCGTAGAAGAAGGCTATAGCCTTTGGAAAACAGAATAGATATTGAGAATAACTTAAATCATAATCGAAAGACGTTTTTTGACACGAATTAGATCAGCAAATTCCATTGAAAGCAGTTCTAATATCCAAAATTCTAGAATTTTTAAAACTGACAAATTTTCTGTTGCCAGAGAAGGCTATAGGCATAAGAAAATGAAGTAAATGTTGAAATGACCATAACTCGTTATGTAGAAGTCGGTTTAGACCCGAAGTACACCATTGGATTACGTTTAAAAGCATTTTTAAATTATCCAAGTTGCTTGAAATTTAGATGCAGACCAATTTTGGTTCGACGGAGTAGGCTATAG
>JAINRH010000077.1:0-16842 GCA_025413025.1 Ficus hispida
AACTAGTTAAGAAAGCATATACCACTTTGATGTCATGACCAGAAAGACCGGCAAGACCGACATGCGGTTCGAGTAAAAAATACATGACCGGCCAGGATGGTCAAGCCGGTTTAGTCAGTTTGTAAAGCCTTATAATCAAACTTTGATATCCTGACTAGAAAATTAGTATTAAAAATGTACACTATGAAAATTTTTGTTATTTTTTCAAAGAAGAAAACTGGACAAAACGAAACCAGTCATGCCAATCTTCTCAGTTTGCTTAATATTATGGAGGCGGTCCGCTCGGTTGTATAGTCTATTAAGAACTGTTATCTCGATCAGATTGAAATATTCGTGACTCATATATTCAGTTAATAAAAGATCAGGCTAATCTCGATCACGTAGTGTAAATTGATAATTTTACTCATGACTTGGACTTTTAATCAGAGTGTGTAATTTCACGGGTTCTACTCAATTCATTTACAATGTATTTTTACTATATTTGTCACACTAGCAATATTCATGTAATACTAAAATTGGGATTGAAAAACTCACACTATGAAAAATAAGTTGTTCTTTATTTAACTTTAAAACAAGAAGACTGGGACATAAGGGTACCGGTCATGCCGATTTTTCATTCTATTTTGAAACTGGTTCGCTCGATTATATGACCTATTAAAGATCTTCTTAGTCAAATTGAAATATTCATGACTAGTGCGCTCTAAAGATTGGGTCTTTTAAGTTACTTAGATGACTCTGTATAGATTGATAAGATTCTTTTTGACTTTAGACTTTTGATCAAATTATGTAATTTCACGAGTTCTACTCGAATCACTTTTGAAGTGTATTTCTATTATAAAGCCTTTTAAATTTGCAATCAACAACTTGAAAATATTTCACCTTATTCGGATATATAATCTTATAGCATTATCCTCTTGATGTCCTACTTCTCTTTGCATCATTTGTAAGATCTGTCGACTTTCTCATTCCATTATATTGATAATATATGAAAATATCTCTAATTGTCCTGTTAAAAAAATAGTAATCAACGAATATTAAAAAAACGGAGCAAACTAGCTCCAGATTTTGAGTGTAGTGGTCACGAGTATTCAAATAAAGATGAAGAAGACCATCCTATTAGACAAACAACTAGTCAACTGCAGGCTCCAAAATTTTTAGCGGACCGAGGAGACCAGCATGATAGTACCTTTAAGCCTCAGTCTTTCTGTTTTAAAATTAATCAAATAATAGACTTTCATAATTTGAGTTCGTGAGTTTCGGTTTTAACATTTTTAGAATTTTATCAATGTGATAATAATATAGAAATACACATTGCAAACAAATCACGTGGAGTCTCATCAATTTATACACTTTGATCAATAAATCTAAGTTAAGTGAAATCTAATTAATGTACAAAAAGCCATAAAAGGTAACTGATAAGATTATCCAATCTTGAGCTAAATGGAACACATTGACACAAGTATTCTAATATTCTTTAGTGTCTTCAATCTCCAATAAAACCAATTATTTTTCAACCAAAAAAAAAAAACACAAATATTGCTATTAATAATATCAAAAGAAAAAAATGAATAGAATATGATGTCTTCTAGTGATGGCAGACCGACCAGACTAGTTTAATCTGATCTAGTCAGTTGAGCCAGTCTTCTCTTATACTGTTCATATAATGCTTTTCTTTGAATTTACAGGTTGTAAAGTTGAAAATGATGCGAAATATGATGAATCATTGTTTGTTTGTTTGTTTTTTTTTTTTCTCTAAATTAAGCTCCAATATATGGATGCCCAATCATTAACAACTTCAAACAACGATTTAAAGCAAAAATAGTGGGTTGAAATTCCAAAATGTTGGATTTCAGACACTTTTGGAAACTCCTCTCTCCCTATTGCTGGAAATTGACCGTTGGATTATGAATTTAGTGGAGGATGATGTTTACTGGAGTACATTGATTGTGGTTTTTGGGAGGATGGTGGTGGTGAGGAATGGTGGTGGAGAAGATGACATTTTTTTAGGATGTTCTTCAAGAAAATGTTTTTTTTTTTTTTGGAAGAAGAAAAAAAAAGAAGCTAGACTTTTTAAAAAATTTATATATTAGCATTTATTTTATTTTTATTTATAAAGGTATTTTGGAGAAAACAAAATATAAATTAATAAATGAGGTCATTCATGCAACGTTTTGTTTTTAGAGGTCAATGATGCAATATCATGACCATTTTTAATCCCATATTTGCAAAGCACCCGGTTTGATGCTAGTTGTTTATTGTGAAAACTCGATAAACAGCTAGAACTCATGTGAGATTTTGTGCTTGCAAAATAGAAAAACAATTAGAGGAATTCGGGCATCAGGGTGATGATGGCCAAAACCCTCTGAAGCTCGAATCAGTTTTAGACAGTGCCAAAGTAATATATTTGAGTGCAAAATTATGGTTAGGATTACCTAATAGCCATTACATGCATCCTTATCGTCAGTACAATGACAAGACCGGGCATGATAGTGGGGCCTTCAGTGATCCATTTCTGTAAGTGTCTAGAGAAACTCCTTCGATCATGTTCAGGACATATATATTAACAGCAGTCGACTCTTATTCGGATATTTAAAACAAAAAAAAAAAAACGGTACCTTAGCTGGTTTAAAACTGGATATTTTTAGTACATTTGCATAGGTAGACAGTTTAAGTTCTAGGTAATAACTCATAGGCAATACAATACTAATGACACGTTTACTTATGCGTATTCGCAGTAGGCATGAATTAGAATGGGTAGAATTTAGAGTGGATAAGATTTGGAGTCAGAAATCAGAGTCAAAAGATGCTATTTACTTGAGCTCTAAGAATCCGAGTCGGAACCACCATCAATCTCATTAATGCATTTACTTAGACCAAGAATCGGAGTCATTTACTATAAATTTACTTATATATCCTTTCAGTTAATTTTGTGTTTTCAATTTAAACAAGTAGATTATAATATTAAGATTATTTTTGAAATAAAATATTAAAAATTGAGATAAATTATTTTGATTTAGTAAATAAACTTTTTTTTAATATAAATTTTCTTTCAAATGCGTAATGTTATATCTTAATAGTTATTATATTATTAAGATTATTTTTTAAATAAAAAAAGGTCAAAATTGAGACGAATATTTTGTTTTAGTGAATATGGAACTTTCTTAATATATAAGTTTTACTTAGAAAAAAATGTTGAAGTAAATTTGTACAATTAAAATAAAATGACACTTTTGAAAGAGAATAATACAATAGAAGGAAAAGATTAGGGAAAAAAAAAGTTAAATCTTTTATTTTTCCTATTCAATCCTTAGACAATAATCCCAAATTAATGTGGGTCCACACAATTCCATTTTTATTGTAGGATAAAAAAAAGTAAATAAGCATGGGTTAGTCTTATTCTCTCCACTTCGATTCTCTATTCTTTATAAATAAACATGCTATAGTAGTTATACATAAGAATGCTCAATGACAACAATAGAACTTACCACTACACAAAAATTTGCAAATTAGTATAACTATTGGACTTGGCAATAATTACACCAAGAATAACGCCAAGTGCAAACTAATCTCAAAATGAGCTAGATCCCCCACTAATCCATGACATTGGCCAACCAAAAAAGAAAAATGTAAAGAACAAAAGGGCTTTACTTTTCACGTCCTCAAACTCATTAATCAATAATATACTTATATATGTGTGTGTTCTTGGTTATGACAAGGTTCTATTATAGGGCCGGCAATTCTGGACACGATACGGTGACACGACACGAGAACGACACGTAATAAATGGGTTTGGACCGCACGTTTAATAATTGGGTCGAAATTGGGTCGACACGTTTAACACGAAAATAAATGGGCCGGAAACGGGCTAACACGATTAACACGTTTAACACGTTTATGTTAGAATTTTCAAATTATTCTAAAGCTCTTTTTATAACAAGTATAGGCCCATTTGTGTGTTTGATACAAGACCAGAAAATACTATTGAAGAATTTCCACTATTGAGACAATATAAATCAGAAGTTATGGAGATGTTGCTTCTGATATAAAATAATAATCTTATAATTAACTAGTTAATAATATAAAATTGTAAACAAATTATAGTTAGAGTTAACTAGTTAATAATATAAAATAGTGAACCTAATTAGTGTATATATTTGGATTAGGATATTAGGGTAATCTTATAGTTAACAGATACATAAATTTATTAGGATGTAAAACAGTAAAACTTACTCATCATTTTGAAACTATATTTTTCAAATTTGAACTTCAACTTTCCAAATTTTTATTGACCATGAACAAAAAATTCAGAAATAATATTTAAATATTCTTGTCATCATTTCTGTATTTTTTACTTGTTGTCTTCGAATTACTATTGTAGTTTATTCTTTTGCTTGTTGTTTAAAGCAACTAAGTATTTGACAATACTATAAATATGTTTAACTCCAAAACAATGTTACTCTATTTGGTAATCAATAAGTCAGTCTAGTGTGGTATTATGGTGGCACTACGAAATGAAAAATAATACTAATAATAAACAAAAATTACTTGTATAAATTATTGAAATATAAATAGAAAATAAGAATTATTGTTTTTGTCTTTTTTGATTGGGTATGAATAAATTATATGTCTACCCTTTCAATATATATATAATATATATATATATATATATTATACAAAAGCTAATGTTTTTATCTTAATTATATTAAAAAAGTGGATGTTGATTGTTGCTTCCATTGCTCCTCGTAATTCTTTTCTCACAAGGCCCTCTGATTTCGGAATGCCACGTATTTCATGATTCATATTGTTTTATACTAAATAACAAATCTTTCCATTTGTTAACTTGTATCACTACTACAGAAATCAGATTCCACGACGGTTAAAAACCGTCGTGGTAACACTTCCACGACGGTTTAAAAACCGTCGTGGAATCCACAGTCGTGGTAAATATATGGATTCCACGACGGTTTTAAAACCGTCGTGGTATCTCGGATTACACGACGGTCTTAGGACCGTCGTGGTATCCATGATACGACGACAGTTTAAGAACCGTCGTGGAATCATGGCTACGACGACGGTTTTGTAACCGTCGTGGTAGCCGTGCTACCATGACAGTTCTTAAACCGTCTTGGTAGCCGTGTTACCACGACGGTTCTTAAACAAAGAGGGAAAAAGTGGAGTTGCCGAAAATTTGAGAGAGAATGGAGGATGCAAGGCAAACAAAGAGGGAGAAAGTGGAGTTGCCGAAAATTTGAGAGAGAAATTTGAGGGAGTTGCCGAAAATTTGAGAGAGAAAGTTGAGTGAGTTACCGAAAATTTGAGAGAGAATGGAGGATGCAAGGCAAACAAAGAGGGAGAAAGTGGAGTTGCTGAAAATTTCAGAGAGAAAGTTGAGTAAATTACCGAAAATTTGAGAGAGAATGGACTATGCGAGGCCGAAAATTCCATTGTAAATGAAGAATGCAAGGCAAGCAAAGAGGGAGAGAGGGGAGAGATGTACTGAAAATTAGAGAGAGAGAGAGTATGAAATAAGGTCTTTCATTTGATTTTATATATGTAGGACGTAAAATTTGAACAACATACAAGCGCGTACGCTTCCCGGGCTATTTTTAAAATTTCACAGAATGGATACGACGACGGTTTTTTAAAAAAACCGTCGTCGTATAAAAAGTTACCACGACGGTCTCAAAGACCGTCGTGGTAGGTCCTCGGGGAGGACCTACCACGACGGTCTTTTGACTGTCGTGGAAGGATGTCAAAGAAGCGCCCAGGCGCGCGCCCGCGCGGCCCAGGCGTGCGCCCGCGCGGCCCAGGCGCGCGCCCGCGCGGCCAAGGCCCCCTCACGCGCGGCCCAGGCGCGCGCCCGCGCGGCCAAGGCCCCCGCACGCGCAGCCAAGGCGCGCCCCCGCGCAGCCAAGGCACGCCCCCGCGCAGCCCAAGCGCGCGGCCGCGCGCTTGGCGACCAACCACGAAGGTCAAAAGACCGTCGTGGAACGCTCTGCCTCCCTCCTGCCAGAGCCAGGCGCGCGCCCGCGCGGCCCAGACGCGCGCCCGCGCGATTGGTGACCAACCACGACGGTCACCAGACCGTCGTGGAAGCTGAGCTTACACGACGGTTTTTGTGAACCGTCGTGGAATCTCCGAGTTTCCACGACGGTTTTTGTTAACCGTCGTGGAATCTAGGAGCTTCCACGATGGTTATTTAAAACCGTCGTGGAATCTCGTCCTTCCACGACGGTTTTTTTGTTGCTTTCCGGCTCCGTGTTTTTCCGAATTTACGACGACGGTTTTTTTAAAAACCGTCGTTGAATTTCCGTCGTGGTATCCATAAATTCTAGTAGTGTATAGACATTTCCTATATGAAAAATGTTATGGGATATCAATTTTAATTTAGACTCTTGCATATCAACAAATATAATATGTGAGTTGTCATTATATAATTAGTAAGTCTTTAAAATTAAAAAAAGTATATATTTACTTACTTGTAACAAGCTAACAATTATTATTTAAAAGTTGAGATTGAAATTGGCATCTCAAGCATTACTCTGACTTTGTAATTCTTCTGGTTTTCATTAATCCAAGCATGTATTCAAATCATTAATTTTTTAAACTTAATTGTAATGTTTTAACATGCGTTTGATGGTAAGATTTAGATTATACTATTTGAGTTTGAATTAAATTATGTATTTAGTGAGACGTTTGAATTATTATAGTTAAAAAATGAAAAAAACTTAAATGTATTCAAAATTGCTGTTATACAATTTAATATTCAAAATATTCATTTCCCACTATTGTTTTTTTAAATTTCTTTTTGCCGCCTTGGTTTTCTCTCTGCCACTTGCTTTGCTTTTCGACGTTCAAATCTGACTTTTATGTTTTCCATTACTTTTTAAACTCATTTCCTTTACTGGGAAAGTTTCTAATACTTCTACTTTCTGTTATTTTTCTCTCAAATTTTCCATCTCACTGCTTTACTTTTTTTTTTTTTTTTTTGTGATAATTATCTCACTACTTTTACCTCTTTACCAGCCATAGCATTCCTCCGTACCCGTACCACCATTAATTGTTAATTATATTAAATGTATCATGGCAGTATGGGCTGTGTGGCACACATCTTCTCTCTCTCTCTCCACTACTACAAAATGTAGATTCCACGACCGTTTTTTAAAAAACCGTCGTGGAAAATGCGGCAAAAACACGAAGCGGAACAGGATTTCCGAAAACCGTCGTGAAAACCGAAGCTTCCACAACGGTTACAGAAAACCGTCATGGAAGACAATTCTTCCACGACGGTTTTCTATAACCGTCGTGGAAGATTGAGATACCACAATGGTTAAAAAAACCGTCGTGGTATCTCAACTAAAATTTTTTAATTAAAAAAAACAGTCGTTGAATTTAATTTTTTTTAAATTAGCTACTACGACGGTTTCCAAAAACCGTCGTGGTAGGTACGGAGGAGGGAATTTTTTTAAAAAAAAATTTTTGAATTTTTGACCTACCACGACGGTTTTTTGGAAAAACCGTCGTGGTAGGTCAAAAAATTAAAAAAAAGTTTTTTTTTTTGAAAAATTCAAATTTTTTTTTTAATTTTCATTTTACTACGACGGTTTTTCCTAAAAACCATCGTGGTAGGGCATCTACTACGACGGTTTTTAGGAAAAACCGTCGTTGTATGATGAAAATTAAAAAAAAATTTTGAATTTTTCAAAAAATTTTTTTTTTTATTTTTTGACCTACCACGACGGGTAGGTCAAAAAATTCAAATTTTTTTTTTTAAAATTTCACCGCACCAATTTCTTTTCCACCGCACCATTTTCTCTCCTCCATTTGCCATCTGATCGCCGCCCTCCCATTTCTTACTCTCTCTTTCTTTATCTCTCCTATCACTATCTGCCATCAATTTGTCTCTCTCTTTCTCTCTTCCTCTGCCTGTCACTGTTAACGTGGATGCAAGCCTCGTGATCGCAAGCTCACGATTTCAGCTTACAAATCGTACTCGGCAGCGCTAGGGTTTTTCATAAACGTGTTTGTTTTCGTGTCAACCCGTCTTGGCCCGTTTAATAATCGTGTTCGCGTGTCGTGTCGTGCTACCCGTTTATTAATCGTGTCGTGTTCGTGTTTGAGTTCGTGGCCCGTTTATTAATCGTGTCATGTTCGTGTTCAAACTAATCGTGTCGTGCCGTAATCGGGCTGGCCCGAACACGACCCGCGAACACGATTTGCCAGCCCTATCTATTATATAGCTAGACCATCAAAGAAGGAGCAAATTGCTTTTTCTCATTTTGGAATATGGAATTGGAAGAACTCCCCCATAAGAAAGAAATTTGAAAGTGCAAATTGAGGAGGTCCATAGTGAGTGCCCTGTGAAGGATCTAGTTTAGGAAAATTATTAGGTCCCACACCCATGTCACCATCCATACATGAATCTGTGAGATTTGAAACATTTATTGATTCTTAAAAAAAAAAAAAATTTATGGACGCGCGTGATCACACGCGCCTTGGTTGTTTAGTGTGGGGATACTCTTTACCATATAGAAATATTAATAATCACGATGATGGATTAGTGAGCAATATTTAGGGACAAAGTTTCTCTCAAATATATGTGTGTGTATATATACATATTTAGTGACAAATTAAGTGGTAGACCAGTTGACTTATGCCAATTTTATTTCTCCTCTATTTTATCCCTTTTTATTTTCTATGATCATACAAACTTCATTTTTCACATTACAACTTCTCCCTCTCTCTCTCTCTCAGAAAAAACAAAAATTTTCACATCACACAAAAACACTCACTTTTCTCTGCCTATCATCTCACTTTTCTCTTCCATTCTCTTGGGAAAAATAAAAACTTGTGTGTTCTCTGCCTCTCTTCCTCTTATGGTCCCTTGTTGGGGTGCAAAGTACAACTTTTCTCTGTCCAAAAGAGTGTTTGGAGAGGTGGAAAAGGAGTGAGAAAATTGAGGGTCGGAGTCGTTTTCCCGGAAAAACAAAATAATGGAAGGAGGAATACATCCGGGCACAGATGCTTCAGCTTTCAGAGACTGCTTCTCCTTGGCTTGGAAGAATCCTTATCTTCTTCGTCTCGCTTTCTCTGCTGGAATTGGTGGCCTCCTTTTTGGCTATGACACTGGTAAAACTATTCACGCAACTCTCTCTCTCTCTATATATATATAGATATACAATATATTATGTTGATACGAATCCGTAATTAATAAAAATAAATGATAGACGTAATAGAAAGTCTCGACCTTTATCATTTTAATCGCACTTTTGAGATTAAAACATAAAATTTGGAACCGAATCATAAGTATATATATATATATATATACACATGTATGTATGTATGTATTGATGCGGTAATTTGTAATTTGATATGTGGGTGGTGAAATGAGCAGGAGTGATATCAGGAGCGCTTCTTTACATTAGAGATGAATTCAAGATTGTGGACAGAGAAACTGTCTTGCAGGTGATTTTATTTTTTAACTCATAAAATAATTTTATTGTAACTTATTTTTACGTTAATTTCTTGCTATATATATATATAAATGTATTTAATACTTTTGTTTTCTTCTTCTTCTTCCTTAATTTTGTTCCAAATATACTATTCTAGGACCAGATTTTCTCCCTCTGAAATTTCACTTTTTTGGGCACTAGTTGACGATATTGCCCTTTTACAGTAGCCTCATTATTATTATTATTATTTTGAAAATTGGTTGAACCTGGACTCTAATAACTCGTTTTGCTCATGTCTCACTACAATTATTTTTTAAAAAAATTTTGGTAATAATCCTACGGTCCTACCTAATTAGCCAAGGATCTGGACTCCATATAAAATATATATGTGTATATATATATTTGAACTCTATATTTTATAATGCTTTGAGTTTTGTTTTTTATTTTTTAAATTTAAAATGAAAAAAATTAAACTTTATATTTTGATGAAAACTGTAGATTTATTATGCCCACAACCAGTACTTTCGGTTTCATTTCCAATATATGATTCCTTTGATTATTTCACTTGTTTTCGTTTCTTGAAGTTTTGTTTATTTGAGATGTTGACTCGAGTTTTGTCAATTATTGGATATTATTTGCTATGCTGAGTAGTATTGTATATTTAAATTTTATTTTTTTTTGAATAACGCAACATTTTTTTTTTCCTGATGAGCTTATCTGTTTCCGCCGGTTTATCTCTTGGACCCAGTTCAACAAGGAAAAAAAATGTCTTTTTTTTTTTTTTTGTGTATTTATCTGGTATAATCTCGAAGTTAAATGGAAAAAATATGCAAATATGTCCAAAGTAGGATGGCATTTTCCTTTGTGGGGAATTGGGAATCAGTTCTCAGCCATCTACGTGACGACAACAGCTTCAAAACTGGGCCAAAAGGGCACTTTCATTATCTTCGCCCAAAATAAAAATACAAAATAAAAAATGGGTGGCAAATATATGAATAAATAAAAATCGTAATACTAATTAGTAAAATTTTAAAATAATCAAAATAAATAAGAGTAAATAACTATTTATTGGATAAAAATAACTAATTTACTAAGTAATTTATAATGATTTATTCCATTTTAAAAGTAAACATGTGATATAGATTGTAAATCTGTTATTTACTTTATGATTCAGAAAAATATGCTATTAATTTTTTTTCTCCCAGTCATTTTTTTAAAAAGATTTAAATTAAATAACAAGCTTTAAAATATTTGAAGGTTCACTAATAAAAATTTTTTTAACATAAATAAATTTTTTTTACTAATTAAAAATAATCTTTTGTAAACAAATTATTTACTACTAAATATGCTATGGACTCTAATTATTTTAAAAGTTGCTATTTATTACTTTAATTTTGAAAAAAAAAAACTATTTGATCTTTCTTTCGTCCCTTTTTTTGCTCTTCTTTTAGATAATCTCGTGTCTGTTTTTCTACGTTATTCATTTCACCCTTAAATCCCGTTTATTCAATTTCTTGAATTTCTTTTTTTTTTTAAGAAAAAATTACTTAAATAATTACCTTTTTTTTTTCATCTATTGACCAACATGACATAAATTTTCTATTCTTAACCAACATAATACAAGTTTACTAACTTTAATTTAATTTTATATCATATTAATCTAGTGTTAATTTTTTATATTATATTGGTACACTTATTTTTTAAATATATATAATTCAGGTGTTTTTTTCCTTTTTTTTTAATGAAAAAAACAGCTATTTTTTGGGATCGGTCACAACCTTTTTATCATTTCTAGTTTAATGAAAAATAATTTAGAAAATTAAAATAAAAGTGGTTAAAAGGTAAAATAGACATCTTACATCCTTAAAAAAAAAAAAAAAAAAAAAAAAAAAAAAAAAAAAAAAAAAAAAGTCCTACAATGATATTTTCTTAAAGTAGTACGGGGTGTTATTTTAATTAATATCATTCAATCAACATGGTACCTTTTTAATGTCAGGCTGAAAATAGAGAACAAGTATCACTTCATGTAGATAATATAATTGTGCATGCATGTTTAGACTTTACTCTTTTTTATATATATATTTTTTAAGTTCAGAGGTAGTTTAGAGGTGTAAATTCAAACTCTATATTCAAGCTATGTGTGAAACTTCTAATATTATACCAATAATTATTATTTGACTAGTCACATGTTGAATGGAATGAGGATTTTGAGTTGCATATCCACAAGTTCTCTTGCAGTTAGTAATTATCCAAAAGTTATAATTTACTCGAATCTACTTATAGATCTACTTGGTTTTTTCTCCTAAAAGTCTTTAATATCGATTTATCCATGTGAAATGTATGTTCTTATATGTGTTTTTTACAAGAAAAAAAAAACTACAATCACTACAAATGTTTATGTATTGAATTTATATTCTAGTATTCATCAATCAAATTATGTAACTTAGATTACTACTGACCAAGATTTGACTTTATACCATTACTTTGTTTGCACTTTATTCTTTTTATTTTTTTAATTTCTTCTTAGAAATTAGGTAGATGGACAATTTTAGGACACTTTACGGAAAAAAAAAAAAGACCAATTTTTTTAAATGACAGGTAGTCATTAAGTTTTGATTAACTCGCTAATTGATTGATAAAAATATATATAGATATATTGGTCGATCACATTCGGCAAGTAGTAAAAAGTGGTTAGCCACAAGTTGATCAGCTATAGTACTACTCTTTAAAAGAGTTATTGCTTGCCACATGACAATCATATGGTTGCCATGTTATGACTACGTGGATTTTTTTTTCATTATTTTACTTATTCAGCATGTGCGAAACGCGCGTCATATAATTAGTTTTTATTTTAAAAAAATAGTTATTTTCCTAATTAAATGAAGTTTGGGACATTTATTAAAAATGATTTTTCCCACTTTTTTTTTTTTTTGTTTTTTTGGGGTGGAGGATAGTACTCTACTTTTATTTCTTATAACTAAAGTAAAAGGGAAAATCAAATCCGCAACTAGTAAATTCAGTATAAGCCAATAATAGCAATCTTCACATGAAACATGGATATTAATTATCAAATTCCAAAAAAAAAAAAAAAAAAAAAAAAACAGGAGAGCATAGTGAGCATGGCAGTGGCGGGTGCCATAATAGGAGCAGGCATTGGGGGATGGTTGAACGACCGCTATGGCCGGAGAAGCACAATCCTCATAGCAGATTTCCTCTTCTTCATTGGAGCAGTGGTCATGGCCTCGGCTCCGGGACCCGCCCTTCTCATCATCGGTCGGGTTTTCGTTGGGCTCGGGGTCGGAATGGCGTCCATGACGTCTCCTCTCTACATCTCTGAGGCATCTCCTGCAAAGATTAGAGGTGCCCTTGTTAGCACCAATGGATTCCTCATAACTGGAGGACAGTTCCTGTCTTACCTTATTAATTTGGCCTTCACTAAGGTCAGCTATTTATACAGCCAAAACTTTTCTTTTTTTTTTTTTTTTGTTGGATTAGCACAAAAGATAAATATATGTATATATATATGTGTGTGTATGTAAATATTGAGCGGAATTTGTTTTGTTTAGGCCCGAGGGACATGGAGATGGATGCTTGGAGTTGCAGCGATTCCTGCATTGCTGCAATTCATCTTGATGATGCTTCTTCCCGAATCGCCTCGCTGGCTTTTCCGCAAGGTTAGTTTCTCCTTAATTTTATTTTCAAATTTGTTGTAGTGGAATATTTAGTTATTCAATTTAATCACGCATTGTCACATGTTAATATCTAATCTTAAGCCGTTTTAATTTTATCTTGAAATTATTTATTCTTTTAATATTATTGGATTGAACTCTCTATCACGAGGGAAAAAAAAGTATGTTAAAATAATTAAAAGTAACATTGTGCAATAATTATGATCAGATTTAAAATATAATATAAATAATACGCATTTTTGACTTCTAAAAAGACAAGTGTCATTTTAAAAATATATAAGATATAAACCTTACAAACACTACCAAACACATAATCAACCCCTTTCTAATGTCATTACCTAACAGTCTTGTGCAAAATATATCTATATATATATATATATATATATATTTTTTAACACACTACGAGACTATAATCTATCCCGGAAGAGGAAAATATTATAAAGGTCTCTCTATTTAAGTTAAATTTCAGTTTTTATCAAATATTTTTGGAAATTAGAAAAGTATCCCTGCAATATGCGGAAATTCAAAATTTGTCCAAGTGCTTTAACACATGTTGAATTCCCGTCCTTGCTATGGAGTAACAGGGAAGAGAAGAAGAAGCAAAAGCCATAATGCGCAAGATCTACCCAGCAGACGAGATCGAATCGGAGATCATAGCCCTAAAGGAATCCGTCGAAACCGAGATGCAACAGAAAGGCTCCAATACAGACAAGATCAGCATCACCAAACTCCTCAAAACCAAAACAGTCAGAAGAGGACTAATAGCCGGGGTTGGCCTGCAGGTCTTCCAACAGTTCGTCGGCATAAACACCGTCATGTACTACAGCCCCACCATCGTCCAACTCGCCGGCTTTGCCTCCAACCGGACGGCGCTCCTCCTCTCGCTCGTCACCGCGGGGCTAAATGCCTTAGGCTCCATTGTTAGCATATATTTCATTGATAGGACTGGAAGGAAGAAGCTGTTGGTGATCAGCTTGTTCGGAGTTGTTATCTCTCTCGGACTCTTGTCGGCGGTTTTCCATGAGACGACGTCGCATTCGCCGATGGTTAGCCTGCAAGAGACGTCTCACTTCGACGGCCTTACCTGCCCGGATTATGGTGAGGCCATCAATGGGAGGGCTTGGGATTGTATGAAGTGTTTGAAGGCTTCTCCTGATTGTGGATTCTGTGCTTCTGCTACTGATAAGGTATGATTTCATTTCCTGTTTCTTTTCTTTTCCCTTTTATTTATTTATTTATTTGGTTTCTTCTCTTGTCTAAGCATCCACTAATTTCTATATCTAAAATATAAATTAGCCTACCCAAAATTTTTGATAGATTTAGTAACTAATTGTGGTGTTAGGATTTTACTTTTTTTTTTTTTTAATAATTCATTTTTTCAATAAGAACTGGTAAGTAGGCTAACAGAAATGTAAATGCAAAAGCCCTTTTTGGATCTTTATTTTAAACCACTGTTTAAGTGTTTTTCTACAATTTTTATCTCATAAAAATTTGACTTTTCAGTTTGAAAGGGTTAAAATGATGGAGGCTAAGTTTACTTAAATTCTAAAAATTTTCCTCCATTGAGGAGTCAAAATATGAAAAACAATATTGATTGATCTAGCTGGCTAGTTCCTATAATGCCTTAAAGTTACAAATTTGTGATATATATACCATTTCTATTTAAGCAATGGTACACATAATTTAAAAAAAAAAAAACAAATACAATAAATTTATACATGTCATGGTACTACAACATTTTTTTTTTTTACATCAAACAAGTTATATTTTAATTTCATGAAATATGTACCCTTGATTCTAACTATCGTCCACGGTTACAATTTGATTTCAGCTACTCCCCGGGGCATGCTTGATCTCGAACGACACCGTCAAGGACACATGTCACACAGAAAGCAGGCTATGGTACACAAGGGGTTGTCCAAGCAAATATGGATGGCTTGCCCTAATAGGCCTTGCGTTGTACATCATCTTCTTCTCTCCGGGGATGGGGACAGTGCCTTGGATTGTCAACTCCGAGATTTACCCTCTCCGATTCCGCGGCGTTTGTGGAGGAATAGCAGCCACAGCCAATTGGATCTCAAATCTCATTGTCGCCCAATCCTTCTTGTCCTTAACACAAGCCATTGGGACTTCTTGGACATTCCTCATTTTTGGGGTGATTTCAGTTGTGGCCCTTTTGTTTGTTCTCGTTTGCGTTCCCGAGACGAAGGGACTTCCCATTGAAGAGGTTGAGAAGATGTTGGAGACGAGGGGCTTGCATTTTAGGTTTTGGGAGAAGAGAAATGTGAGGTCCTCTAGCTCCCAACAAGAGAAGGAGCAGTCTGCATGAGAAAGTTGGAATTGGGGGCAAATTTGGGATTTTAGGAAACTTGGATCTGAAGTTCACTAGTTGTTATGGGCAGTGTGTGTGTATATATATACATACACATATATATATATATATATGGAGTTAGTCTGTTTATATATGAAGGTTAAGAAATGGGATTGGAAATAGGCTATAGAAGGGGATTGATGACATAAAGAGTGTTTCTACTTAAGAGCACCTTTGGACCCTCCATGGTATTTTAGCATAATTGACCTCTACAAATATTTGGTGTTTGAAAAATTGGATTTAGAAATCTTAGTATTAGTAAATGAGACCCTAAATTGAAGAATCTATTGCAATTACGGATCTAATAGCAAACAGACATCAATTAATGGATAGGATGTCATATAAATTTTGACTCAAAATATACCTTAAATGTTTCATTGGTTAGCAAGCTGGACCCTATACTTATTAGTTTTGATATTAGGAATTCTGATTTTTGTATGTCAAGTAATGTTCGGAACTGATTGGATTAAGTGACTAAATTGTCAAAATTACGGTCCTAGATATTAAAATTAAAACTTTCGATGTCACTTTACAATGACAAAAAGTTCAGAGTACACCAATACAAATTAGCTCACAAATCGTTGCCAAACATTATGATGATCGAAAACTCATAAACTGCATATGGCATTGTATAAATAGACACGAGACTTCTAGTGTTCGGCACATATTATAATATATTATATATATATATATGTATGTATATATAGTCTCTTTGGCATCTTTCTTTACTTAAATGCCCTACATCTAGCTTTGGTTAAATAGGAAAGAAAATTGTCGATTGAAAACGATAACTAGAGCTTTATTCCACCACTACTTGCAAAGGTACTTCCTTCTACATGTAACGCACCCGTATATACAACATTTTAAAGGTGAAGTATTACGCATTTTAAAGGTGGCTCCTTCTATTAATATACAACAAAGTTCGGACCCTCCTTTTTGCATGTATTTGGGCCACAAATAGGCTCCTCTTTGGGCCACTTTGCGCTTCAAAACCCATATATAGAATGTCGTTTATTGTCTTTTCCACTTTCTTTTTGAGAAAACATGTGATGGCTATAAGGCTTGCCTACATGTGGAATAGTATCCAGCCACAGAAAATAGTAGCCATAAATATTGGGCATTTGATCTTTTCACAATCTTAGATGTGTCCAAAAGTGGGTTAAAGTAAGTATAGAAGTGTTGGTAGAAATGTAACAACCAAGAGGGAAAATACAAATTTTCCGCTGAAAATTCAAATACTTGCAATTCTTAGACATTGATCAATTAATAGCAATACTTTCATAAGCTAAATTTTGGTTGGCCACATGATTTTGCCCATTGCAATGTAAGA
>JAINRH010000078.1:0-23751 GCA_025413025.1 Ficus hispida
GGAATTTGATCTACCTGAAATCGTCTACACGTACATGTCTTTTGGCTCATATCACGATCCATATTTGGCCAGCATTGTTGGTGACAGCGTACTCAAACTGATCGGCTGGCCGCGGCTGTAAGAAGTGGAAATTTAACGAATTTAGTTAAGTTGGATTAAGGGAAAATCCGCATATACCATATACGTGGTGGCAGTTGGCATGATAACGTACCGTTACTTTTAGGCCTATTGAGAAGTTGGTGTGAAGCATCTTCTCAGCCTTTGGAGCAAGTTTCGAAGTCAATTTTAGGGCCTCCTCACGCCTGTTGACAAACCATCTTTGTTGTAGTTCCCTCAACCATTCCATTAAGAATCCAACTGGCATTAACCTGGCTTTCCCGATCAACATTATTAAATGACTCCGCGATGTTGGTTGTCATGATTGCATACCGACGGCCGTTGAAATATGCTCGCGACCACTTTTTCGGATCGGCCTGCATGAGGTATCGGTGCATGTCGGGGTTACGAGTACGGATTGATTCCATATGACGATGGTGCTCACTTAAAAGATACGACCTCGATGCACCATCAAAATATGTCTTCAAAGGGCCTTTGAAATCCTTGTACTTGGTCTTAAGGTTGCTAGCCAAGTGTTGGACGCATATCCCGAAGGCAGCCTCCGGATACACGAGTTTGGCTGCATACTCGATACCCTTATGCCTATCAGCCACAATTACAAGAGAATCTCTAGGCCCGATTGAATCTCGGAGCTTCTCGAAGAACCATGTCCATGAGTCGTTGCTTTCGGACTGAACGATACCAAATGCAAGTGGAAATATGCAGCCATTTGCGTCGTGACCGCAAGCTGCAAGAAGCACCCTCCAAATTTGGCCTTTAATGCGGATCCATCAACCACAATTACTGGCCGACAATAAGGCCAACCGTGCTTCGAAGCAGCTACGCACATGTAGAGACACTCTAAGCAATTGATGAGTCGGTCTCGATGTCAATGTCGGAACCAGGATTTTTCCTCTTAACCATTTCAGCCCACGAGGGAAGAACTGTAATGTAATCAAGTTTACTTAACAGTTATTAAAGCCTATTATAAGACTTATAATGTCGGTGATAAACGTATTATAAGATAGAGTAAAGGAAGTGCATTACCATTGTATGAATCTGAATCATTGCCCCTCAAGCTGGTTAGTGCTGCTTCCTTGCCTCGCCATGCTCGGAGGTAATTGAAAGAGACTCCAAATTCGGCCTGCATGTCTCGCATGATTTCTCGAGGTCTATATGAGGTATTAGTCGGATCCAAGTATTTTGCCTTGACACACTCCCCAATCATCCAACTCTTGGCTTGACGATGATGCCCTTGAACAATTTCGATTGAACAGTTATGGACGTCGTCGAACCGCTTCACGACAAACATTTCACTACCTCGCATCCTGGTCGCACGCAATTGCCATGGACATTGTTGGATATCTATACATATAACGTGTAACAGAGTAGCGGTCGACCTCTTCACTCTGAATTGATAGTGTTTACTCATGGCATCGTGATGAAGATGGTATTGCAACAACTTTTTGTTAAGAAAAATACAGTTTCTGCAAATTGCGACAGGTGTATAATCAGCAACAACTACTGAGCCAGATAACCTGTCAGGGCTTGGTACAGTATCGGATTGAGATGTTAAGTTATTGGCAAAAGAATGTTCTCCAATGCTGACGTCGACACTATTCTTGTTTGATTTACGAGCATCACCCCCAACATTCAATTCGTCAACATGAGGTGGAAGTTGAGGGCAACGAGTAATAGGAGTTGAAATTCTCAGATTTCTCTCATCAGCAATTTGCATGGCCTCATCACTCTGTGCACCCACTCTGGAGAATTGGCCGTCTATGTGGTTGCTTTCACCCAGCTCCGGTGGCGTGACGTCAGCCGCAGTATCATCCAAAACGTCGACGGTAATAGGAAATTTACTAAGCACATGAACATCCTTCTTCTTCAATTGTATATAGAATTTAACGTCATCATCACACTGTATCCTGACAAGAGGCATACTAGGGTGAACACCGTATCGCATGACTATAGTATTGGTTGGGACCCTCATACCGATTGCCCGTCTGACCAACTCAATAAGACCTCCGTATGTTGCCGTCTCGGGCACCAATATTCCCTTCATTTCTCCACCGATGTAACTCAATGTGCCATCCCATCGACCATTATACTTGATGAAAACACAAACGTCCTCCATTTACTGTAAAACTACAAACAATTTTCCTGTCAAAGGGTTAAATACAAATTTCAAAAATGAGGAACAGTTAAGAAGCAAGGTAGGATGGCTTATGTCGTAGATCTGGTCCACGGAAACGGAGTTGACGCAGATCTGGCAGATTCGGCCGGATTAACAGAGTGAAACAAGATGTGGAAGGATTTTTAATACTGGGAGACAGTTTCGTTCAATGGGTAATGGTCCACGGATGATTCGCGAGGATTGGGTAGGAGAAAATCAACGAAACTAGAGACGAAAAATTAAAATTTTCTATGTTCAGTTGGTTATATACTGTCGCTATGGATGTGGAGGGAATGGAGTGAGGATGGCGGGCTAGGACGAAAATTTTCAGCTTAGGGTTGGCTGAGGGCATATATGACTTTATACATACCCAAAAATTGTATGGTGACGTGGCAAAAAAAAAAAAAAAAATTGGTCATAATGGTTGTGACCGGGTGGTCATAATGGAAATGACCACCGCTAAAAAATAGTTCGACAAAAATTTCGGAAAAAATTTTTAACAAAAAAAAAAAAAAAACTGGTCATAATGGTTGTGACCGGGTGGTCATAATGGAAATGACCACCGCTAAAAAATAGTTCGACAAAAATCTCGAAAAAAAAATTATTTTAATAAAAAAAAAAACTGGTCATAATGGTTGTAACCGGGTGGTCATAATGGAAATGACCACCGCTAAAAAATAGTTCGACAAAAATCTCGAAAAAAAAAAACTGGTCATAATGGTTGTGACCGGGTGGTCATAATGGAAATGACCACCGCTAAAAAATAGTTCGACAAAAATTTCGAAAAAAATTTTTAACAAAAAAAAAAAAACTGGTCATAATGGTTGTGACCGGGTGGTCATAATGAAAATGACCACCGCTAAAAAATAGTTCGACAAAAATTTCGAAAAAAATTTAAAAAAAAAAAAAAAAACTGGTCATAATGGTTGTGACCGGGTGGTCATAATGGAAATGACCACCGCTAAAAAATAGTTCGACAAAAATCTCGAAAAAAAAAACTGGTCATAATGGTTGTGACCGGGTGGTCATAATGGAAATGACCACCGCTAAAAAATAGTTCGACAAAAATTTCGAAAAAAATTTTTAACAAAAAAAAAAAAAAAACTGGTCATAATGGTTGTGACCGGGTGGTCATAATGAAAATGACCACCGCTAAAAATAGTTCGACAAAAATTTCGAAAAAAATTAAAAAAAAAAAAAAAAAGCACTGGTCATAATGGTTGTGACCGGGTGGTCATAATGGAAATGACCACCGCTAAAAAATAGTTCGACAAAAATCTCGAAAAAAAAAAACTGGTCATAATGGTTGTGACCGGGTGGTCATAATGGAAATGACCACCGCTAAAAAATAGTTCGACAAAATTTTCGAAAAAAAAAATTTAATTATAAAAAAAAACTGGTCATAATGGTTGTGACCGGGTGGTCATAATGGAAATGACCACCGCTAAAAAATAGTGAAATAGTTCGACATAAAAAAAATTAAATTTTTAATAAAAAAAAAAACTGGTCATAATGGTTGTGACCGGGTGGTCATAATGGAAATGACCACCGCTAAAAAATAGTGAAAATAGTTCGACTTAAAAAAGGGGTGGTCATAATGGTTGTGACCGGGTGGTCATTATGGATATGACCATCGCTAAATAATAGGGAAAAAGTTCGACAACAAACAATTTTAATTATATAAAACAAAAGCGTGGTCATAATGGTTGTGACCGGGTGGTCATAATGGATATGACCATAGCTAAATAATAGTTAAAAAAGTTCTTTTAAAATAAAACAAACGAAATTTTTTAATGCTTTAAAAATAAAAATTAAAAGAACTGGTCATTACGGTTATGACAAGGCGGTCATAATGGTTATGACCATTGATAAAAAATAGTAAAAAATGTAAAATTCGAAAAAAAAAGCCAGGTTATGGTCATAACGGTTATGACCGGGTGGTCATAATGGTTATGACCTTTACTTAAAAATGACAAAAAGTTATAATTTAAAAAAAAAAGAAACTTTCGATGGAAGTTTCTCTCTGTACATGGAAGTTTATCTCTGTAAATGGAAGTTTCTCTCTGTAAATGGAAGTTTCTCTCTTTACATGGAAGTTTATCTATATTATATGAAGCTTCGGGTTTCAAAATGGGTGGGGGGGGCTAGGCGGAAATAAGTTTTCAGTTTTCTCTCTCTAGATTTCAGTTTTCTCTCTCTAAACCACTGTACATGGTGGTTTGAAAAAAAAAAAACTTTTTTCGGCCATGCGAGGGAGAGAGATTATTTCGTGGGTAGGAGATGAGGGTAATCCTGTACTTTGATATACATTAAATGCTACTGGGCCCCACGGTAAGTGCTGAAATTGAATAGAACAAAAAGTGCTGCTGTTTTTAATATTATTTTTTTCAGAGGTGCTAAAAGTGAAATTAACCCAAATGACTATCTATAAATAACAGAAATATGAGTAATTTTTATTATGACCAACAAGTCATCATAAAAATGATATATTGGTAAAATTACAAGATGATTTCAAATAAAACCAGATAACCATATTTTCCGATATCACATACAATTAACCAAACATAAACAAAAACCCAAATACTTTCGGCAACCAAATATTGATATAAATCAATACACTCAATTTTCCTCTCAATATCCAAATCCCAAACCAACAAACTTTTAGTTTATGTCATAAAATCAAATAAAAATACAAACTTGACATTTAAAAAATTTTTTTTTTTTCAACAAATCAATTAGAAATGTAGAATCTCATTAAAAAAACATATAAAAATGAAAACTATTTTTTACATAATTAGTAAAAAATGCAAACATTCTCAAGTATAATGCACATCCTTACCGAATGTATATTAAAAATGTAAATTTTTAAACATATAAACGAAAATGCAACATTTTAACTTTTTCAGCTTCCAAGATCATCTTCTCTTCTACAGCTCTTTTTGCCTTCTTTGATTCCTTAATTTCGATCTCCCCCTGCTTGCTCTTCAATCCTTCCTCAGCCACCTTTCTTTCTCTCTCTGGTGTTGGTTTTTTAGAAATTTTCTCCACCGGTGGTGTTTTATTTGCCTAAGCCATTACTCGGAGAAACCTCTTCTCGGGAGTAATGTTTTTCTCCGTCAATTTCGTGGGTTTGGATATGGTTGATTTTAAAAGATTATCCGACGTTGATAGACTTCCAAAAGCTTTATAGAAGGCATTGGTGGTGGTTTCGGATGGTTATGAAGTGGTTTCCAACGGTTTTTGTGGGTGGTAGGAATTCTCTCTCTCTAAATGGGAGTTTCTCTCTCTATAACACTGTAGATAGTTTTGAAATCAGGTTAGAGCAGATGAGGGAGTTTTGGGTTGGTGGGAAGTGGGGGTAAACCAGGAATTTGGCATCCATTAAATGCTTCTGGGACCCATATATCAGAAGTGTTGATGACGCGACAGTACTAGTAATGAATGGAAACAAAAGTAGTGTTTTTTTAATAATATATTTCCCACAAGTGTTACTTTTGAAATTAGCCTCTTTTGTAAAATATTTTTTTCTCCCTCTCTTCCATCTGATTTTTATTTTTTGTTTTTAATTTATTTGTAAATGGATTCTCTTTCTCTATCTTGTTTTTGACATGGACTCACGCTCTCTAGAAAATAGATCAGAGAGTTCACGAAGATAAAGATAGAAAAAGAACAATAATTATTGAGAGAAAGATACACACTTAGAGAAATAGAGAGAATTTTAGAGAGATTGACAACTTGCTATTTCTTCCCCTCTCTCTTCACAATCTCACAATACTCCTATCTCTCTCCTCTCTCACTACCTTTTCCTCTCTCTCTCTCCTCCTCCCACTGATTATGGGTATTAATTTCTTTTCCTCTGAAGATAACCTTGTTTGGGGTGTAAGTTTAAACTTATACCCATCAACTTAATTTTTTTCTTTTTCTGAAAAAGTCAACAAAAGTTACTATTTAAACTTATAAATTTTAACTCAAACTCAAATACCAAACACCCTATTTCTGTTCAATCTAATTGGGCTTAGAGAGCCTCTACATGTCGGGAATTCGTGTGGGAGATTGGGGCCTGGGTTGGCTATGGAGGAGCTGCAACAAGCTTTAGAAATTGCAATTAAGGAGCTGTGAAAAGTTGAGAGATTTACAGGCAGAGAGGGGGGAGGGGAAGTGAGTGTTTCGTTTGATGTTTGAGTTCGTATTAAATTAAACTGTATTTTTTTATTTTAATTTTTATCTTTTTCTCAAAAGTCAATAAAATTTATAACTAATTTTTGAAAAGTCAAGCAACTCCAACTTAAAAATTTCATCTCAAACTAACTTATCAAACGAATGTTTTAATTTTATAAAAGTAATTGTTTTTTCAGAATTAAATTTTAAAACATCTTTGTTTGTCTCTAATAGTGTGCCACGTCAACATTTCCATTAAATATATAAGTGGAAGTAGGCGGAAGGAGTAAATTGAATGATTTTATGTAATTTAAGGAGTACAACGAATGGTTTTGATGATACTTCATGGGGAAAAATGAAATAAGGTACATAGTTTGGGAGGAATTTATAAAATTAATCGAAACAAAAATAGAAAATAGGGAACAAAACACAATTTAATCTAAAATTCAGGGACCAATTGTTCAATTTATCCATATTTAATTAACCCCGCTTTTCCCCTGCCTTTTGAGCGGGAAATCCCAAATCCCAAGTCAACCTCTCTCTCTCTCTCTCTCTCTCTCTCGCTCTCTCTTTCTCTCCTACTACTGTGAGGTGAAACTCGGTGAAGTTGCAGAAGAAATCGAAAGCTGAAAGGGAAGCGAAAACAGCCCTAAAATCTCTTTACCCTCAAATCACCTCCAAATCCAATGCCTCCAAGGAAGAAGAAACCAAATTCTTCTTCTTCTTCTTCTTCTTCTTCTTCAAGGAAGTCATCGCTCGCAAACCACCATCCCCAGCCTTGCAAGTTCGGCATCCAACATTTCTTCGACCGCCATTCCCAGAACGCTTCTCAGAACCCCAAAAACGCCGCCGTTTCCGTTTCCGCTTCCGCTTCCGCTTCCGCCCCTCGGCGGATCTCCAAACCCCCTGAGAACTCGGTCTCGAACATTCAAGAGCCTATAAATGTCGACGACGACAACGATGACACTAACGTTTTGGCTTCGGAAAATCCTAGGTTGGCTTTCAAGAGAAATGGCGGCGCGAATAGGTCCCAGGGTACGCCTCCCGGGGACCCGGCGAGAGCCGGTGTTGGCGCCGAGGCGTCGCCGGAGATTTCCAAGTCTTTGTCCGTGAAACGCTTCAAGTTCTCGCCTGGAATGGTAAATCCCGTTGTCAAAGCAGTTGACAGTTGAATTCAGTTTTCCCATTATTTTCGTATCTGTGAGAGCTCAAAAAGATTAAAGATCAGAGGTTGAGCCACCCATGGCTGAGTAGGGGCTTCCGTCCCCTAGTGAACTTTTCTTTCTTTAATTTTACATTTAAAGTTTTACATTTTTCTCGTTTTATCCTACTAAACTTTATCTTTTAGTGTACGCTTCTATCGAAACAATTGGCTGGCTCTGCAGATGGCCTGACTCCAAGTTGTTCGAGAGTAGTGGCATTGAGTTTCTTGACCCTTTGCCTTGGCATTAGTTAGTTCCATTCCCAATTACACAATACAAGCCTTTTTTTTTTTAATTGATCATGAACATTCTTTGAAATGTAAAATTGAATAATTCCACTCTATTTGCTAGTGTATATAGATATGATTATGTTAGTTCATCTGTCGTGCTTATGTAATGGAAAAGCTGTTCTTCGTGTTGACCATGTAAGCTTTTTCATTTATTATTATTTATTTTTGTTTTGGCCGTAGTTGATAAAGCAAAGTCAGGATGATGGAGGTGATGAGATCACATGGAAGATATCTCCAGTGAATGAAAGGCTGCAAGCCGTTTCAAAGCGAATGCCGGAGATGGTGAAGGTGTTGGCAGAATCTTCTAGGCAAAACTTGCTAAGCATCCAACAATGCTCAGAAAATATTAGTTATGATAAGGCATGTTTGCCTGTTAGTACTTAGTTTAATTCAACTTCGGCTTTTGTGATTTGATGTCTTGATTGGCCGTCTGGAATACTAATATCTATGATGAAAAGTTTCAGAAATCTCCTGTTGAGGCTGGAAAAGTTGAAAAGTGGCTTTCTTCTCCAACAGTGAAGGCTTCAGAAAGATCATTGGTGTCCACAAATAAAATTGGCTTAAAGCGGGTTAATCTAGATCAGGATAAGGATTTTAATGGAACTGCAACCAATGTAACTAGCTGTATAGTTGCTACCAGACAGAGTCCATTTCAAACTCCACCTTCATTACCATACTGCCATGATAAGGTAATACTAATTATCCCTTCATAGTTTTTAGTATACTGAATAAGAATCGCAGCTCTGTTTCAACTTTATGAACTTAGATCAAAGTGAAAAAGTGTTCTAGTCTGGAAATTATTTTGGGGCCTAAGAAAAGAAATCACAGAAATAAGGCTGTTTTTAATTTACCTAGGGCCTTTATTTCTGGGCAGTGAATAGTAAGCATGGTAATTTCGTTTATCTAAATTATGCTGTAACTAAACTGCAGCTTACTGATGATACCGGATTATCTAATAACCTTGGACAGAGGCAGCATAAGAAGGTAACATCCATGTTTTAGACAAATGCTCAAGTTTTCGGATATGACTTTCAAGTTTAATTTGCATGAGGAAAATTATCTTTAAAACATTTTCTTCCCGCTGATATTTAGGGGAAAATCTTTGAGAAATTACATCTTGTCAGTTCTAGTGATGTAACCTGAATTGTACACTGTATCTATCTGTTCTATATTCTCTCAGGCATTGCTTGAGCTCTTAGATCAGGTAGAAGATGTCATTTCTGTTGAAGATTCAGTATCTGACAAAGTGGAGGAATCTCCATGCCAAATTCAAGATATCAATAACGATGAGTTGACTGTGAAAGTGGATCTTTCTGCAAAAGGAGGAGGACTGAATCTCCCGAAGGTCACGGGGTCGGATTCCAATTGCAATTTTCTTGTGTTAGAGGTATTCTTTACTACTTCCACAGTGCAGTTGACAAAGGATATGAACTTCTCTGAGATTGATTTTGCTGCAACTTAACCTTTCATTAGGTATCTGAGAAGCGTGGACCTGCTGAATCATCTGGGGCTCAACGCCATTATAAGGTTTCTAGTGAAGCATGATTCATTAGTTTTACTTGAATAAAATTAGATATGGAATTAAAGGCAATCATTGGTTCTTAGGTTCTTCGCTTGCTGAATGAGCAAAATGGAGCAGAGCGGGCTGTATATTTGTCGGAAGACTGGTAGTAATTCATGATTTCTTGCTATAAAGCATTTAATACTTTTTGCAATGTTTTCACTTTAGTTTCTTTGACAGAAATATTTTACTACTGCTTGTCATCATTTCAAACTTTCAGACATTTAGAATCATTACTTTTAGGCAAAATGGAGCAGAGCAGGCTGTATATTTGTCGGAAGACTGGCAGCAATTCCTGATTTCTTGCTATGAAGCATTTAATAATTTTGGAGTGTTTTTCATTTTAGTTTCTTTGACAGAAATATTTTACTAGTGCTTGTCATCATTTCAAAATTTCAGGCATTTATGTGAAACTTTCTGAAATTTTCTGTGTGTTATTTTTTCAGTAAGGATTATACACGGTTTTATACACAAGCTGTACACCTAATTACGCTGATTACAAGGAGAAAAAATAGGAACTAACAAAAAAGGAAACTAACTCTAAAAGTTAGGATTCTAAATTAATGGGAATTTCTCTAACAGTTTCCCTATTCTATTAAGTCTCAGATTTGTGGGATTCGGTTTCCAACACTCCCCCTCAAGCTGGTGAATATGCATCTTGCATTCCCAGCTTGGAGATAAGTTTGTGAAATTCTGTACTACTGCGCCCCTTTGTGAGTACATCCGCAAGTTGATCAGTGGTCGAGACATATGGTGTGCAAATCAATCCGCTGTCCAATTTCTCCTTTCTAAAATGTCTGTCTATTTCAATGTGCTTAGTCCTGTCATGCTGAACAGGATTGTGAGCAATGCTAATAGCAGACTTGTTGTCACAATACAATCTCATTGGTCCTTCCCAGCTGATTCGAAGGTCTTCTAG
Organism: Ficus hispida; assembly: GCA_025413025.1. Classification (NCBI taxonomy): domain Eukaryota; kingdom Viridiplantae; phylum Streptophyta; class Magnoliopsida; order Rosales; family Moraceae; genus Ficus; species Ficus hispida. The sequence goes on from JAINRH010000078.1 coordinate 10,403, forward strand.
AATTATCTTGATCCATAGCAGCTCACACACTCCTTGAGCCATTGCCCTAAACTCTGCTTCTGCACTTGATCTAGCTACCACATTCTGCTTTTTACTTCTCCAAGTAATAATATTGCCTCCAAGAAAAGTGCAATAACCTGTAGTGGACCGTCTATCACTAAGAGAACCTCCATAGTCCGAATCAGTATATGCCTCAGGAACCACTCCTGCATTTCTTCTGTATAAGATCCCCTTGCCAGGATTAGCCTTCAGATAATGTAGTATTCTGTAGACTGCTTGTAGGTGAACTTCTCTCGGGCTGTGCATAAATTGGCTGACTAAACTCACAGCATATGCAATATCTGGTCGCGTGTGAGCAAGGTATATGAGCTTTCCTACCAGTCGTTGATACATTTCTGTCTACTGCTGGATCTTCACTTGCCTCCCCGAGTCGATGATTCAAGTCAATTGGAGTAGGAGCCGGTTTACATGCTGATTTTCCAGTTTCTTTTAGGAGGTCGACCACGTACTTTTGTTGTGAAATGAATATCCCTTCTTCGGAATGAGCTACTTCAATTCCCAAAAAATACTTCAATCTCCCAAGTTCCTTTATCTCGAATTCTTTGACTAAGCATCTTCTCAAAGCCTCCTTCTCCGCCTCATCATTTCCTGTCATTATTATATCATCCACATATACAAGAAGAGCTGTGACTCCCCCTGAAGCTGAATGCTTTATGAAAAACGTGTGATCTCCTTGACTTTGTTTGTATCCCGCAGCAAGCATCACCTTGGCGAATCTTCCAAACCAGGCTCTTGGTGACTGCTTAAGCCCATAGAGAGCCTTTTTTAATCTGCACACTTTATTACCTTTCAATTCTTCCTTGAATCCTGGAGGAACATCCATGTATATCTCTTCCTCTAGATCACCGTGAAGGAATGCATTCTTTACATCAAATTGCTTCAAATACCAATTAAAGTTGGCTGCAAGTGAAAGCAAGATTCTTACAGTATTCATCTTGGCAACTGGGGCAAATGTCTCCTCATAATCAACGCCATAGGTTTGGGTGTATCCCTTCACTACGAGTCTGGCTTTGTACCTTTCTAGAGATCCATCTGACTTATACTTCACTGTAAACACCCACTTGCACCCTACTGCTTTCTTCCCGAATGGTAGATCAACAAGCTTCCATGTCTGATTCTTCTCTAGTGCCTGCATTTCCATTCTCATAGCATTTCTCCAATTCTCATCAGATAATGCCTCAGATAAAGTATTTGGAATATGGATGTTATTTAGATTGACAAGGAAACTTTGGTGTGATGGTGAGAATCTTTTGAATGACACAAATTTGGCTAAAGGGTACAGTGGATGTTTAGTGCATTCTCTTGTACCTTTCCTAATGGCAATAGGGACATCATGATCACAAGACAACTCAGGAAGAGGGTTTGAAACTGTATTTACCTCATTCTCAAGATTAGAAGTTGAGTCTCGAACTTGCATAGGATTAGGATTCCTCTTTCTTCTTGAATATACCTGCGAAAACATCATAGGATCAAGAGATTCATTATCCTCTGCCACTGGTTGGATTGGAGAAGCTTGGGTTGGTTCGGGCTGCAAAGGGAATGACTCAGGCTCGGGCTGCAAAGGGAATGACTCAGGATGTGACGGTTCTGGCAGAGAAGGTTGGCTTGGATAAGAGACTGAAATGGGTAAATTTGGTAGGTCAAGTAAGAAAGAATCCTTGTCTTCAACTAAAGACTCCCCCTGAAGATAAGGTTGGGTGAAATATGGTTTCTGCTCTTCAAATGTAAGATCAATAGAGACAAAGACCCTTTTTGTAGGTGGGTGATAACACTTGTATCCTTTCTGGGTGGACGAATATCCTATGAAAATGCACTTGACAGCTCTTGGATCTAGCTTCCCTCGATTATTGTTGTGAATGTGAACAAATGCAGTACAACCAAAGATTCTTGGGGTAAGATTATTAGTGGTTTTGACATCAGGATAAAACTGGGATAGTCTTTCTATTGGTGAAGTAAATCTCAACACTTTAGAAGGTAACCGGTTGATTATGTGTGTGGCCGTGAGTACGGCTTCCCCCCAATAGTGTTTTGGAACGTTTTGGTGAAAAAGAAAAGCTCGGGTTGTAGCTAATAAATGGCCATTTTTCCTTTCAGCGACCCCGTTTTGTTGAGGAGTATTAACACAAGAGGTCTCATGAATAATCCCCTCCTTTTGGAAGTATGGAGATAAGATTTGGTTGAAATAATCCCTCGCATTATCCGATCTAAATCTTTTTATCTTAACCCCAAATTGATTTTGAATCATGTTATGGAAATTTGGTAACACACTGCTCACATCCGATTTTTGTTTAAGAAGAAAAATCCAAGAGACTCTAGTGCAATCATCTATAAAGGAAACAAACCAACGTGAGCCAGACACATTTGGAATTGTGGAAGGCCCCCATATATCACTATGTATCAAATAAAAAGGAATGGAGCTTCTTTCATTACTAATTGGAAAAGAAACACGTTTATGTTTTGCCAACTCACAAACATCACAATGGAAAAATTCGGCACTTAGCCCTTTAAACAATGAAGGAAACATAGTTTTTAAAACTCCAAATGATGGGTGTCCTAATCTAAAGTGATGAAGCCAAATGGTGTCTTTATTGGAGGATGAGAGAAGTGACAGAGGGAACTTATTCTTGATAACGCTAGATGTTCTTGGTTCTTCAAGATAGTAGAGGCCGTCCCTTTCCTTAGTGTGGAATTCTTGTCTATAGTTAGTTAGTCTTTTTTAGGGATACATTTTTAGGTATAATGTAATAAAGAGATTCTGGTAATTTATGACCAGATCTCTACTAGTTGTTGTTTCTTTCCTTTGTAGTGTTTTTTACCTTCTTTAGAATTCCGGGTCTATTGGTCTGCTTTGGGCAACCATGACCTTATATAACTGTACATTTGTTTCTGAAGTAAATAAGAAATCAGTGAATTTCACTCTCAGAAAATTTCATGGTATCAGAGCCACCTCTAAAAACCCTAATTCTCCCATATGACAAAGTACGGTATGGCTACTGAGAGACAGAGTTCTACATCAGAAGTGACCTCCAATCCAGAACCGGTTCTTGCTGGAAGCAGCCATGGTGGAACAGAGAGCACATCCTTCCTCATCACAGGCCACAAACTCAACGGACAGAATTACCTTCAGTGGTCCCAGTCAGTGATGATGTTCGTCTGTGGGAAAGGCAAAGATGAGTATCTCACTGGTGAAATCATCATCCCAGAAAAGAGAGACCCCAAATTCAGATCATGGAAGACTGAAAATCACATGGTGATGTCTTGGTTGATTAATTCAATGACCAACGACATAGGAGAAAATTTTCTCTTGTATGGGACAGCCAAGGAAATCTGGGACGTTGCAAGGGAGACGTACTCAAGTTCTGAAAATACATCAGAACTATTTGCAATTGAAGCGGCCCTACATGATCTACGCCAAGAAGACCTCACGGTAACTCAATATTTCAACACTCTCACTCGTCATTGGCAACATCTTGACATGTTTGAAATCTACTCGTGGAAGTGCCCTGATGATACAGCTCTCTACAAGAAAATTTTGGAGCAAAAATGAACGTTTAAATTTTTACTCGGCCTCAACAAAAATCTGGACGAAGTCAGAGGGAGAGTAATGGGAATGAAGCCCCTTCCGAGTATTAGAGAAGCCTTTTCAGAAGTCCGGCGTGAGGAAAGCAGGAAGAAGGTAATGATGGGTTCCCAAACCTCAGCCCCAACACTTGAAGGATCTGCTCTTGCAACTCGGGGACAGCAGAACAACAGCAACGAAAACCGATCAAGAAAAGGAAGACCCTGGTGTGATCATTGTCGGAAACTAGGACATCTAAGAGAAAATTGCTGGAAAATTTATGGAAAGCCCGCTGACTGGAAGCCATCACGACCAGCCAATGACAGAGAAGGCCGAGCCAACACAGCTACAGCCACTGATAACAGTCCTTCATCAACCGAAATTCAGGGGGACAGCATGAGGGAATGTCAGCCTTGGGACATAATCCATGAACCTGTCATACTCCAACCCTCACAAATAGCCCTTGAACCTGCCATAAATCACTCATTCCAGCCATCACAAATACAGCTAGAAACAGAAACTCAGTCCACACATTCTGAAAATTCCGAGAATCATCCTCCTACAAGTCCAACTCCAAATCCTGACTATAACTACTCCGAAGTGCCACAAATTGGAGATAATGAGCTTCGTGTCTATACTAGGAGGAGAAGATACGAGAGGGGAATAGAACTTCCTTCACAGCTCACACTCAACCAAGAATCTGAACCGAGTCCAAAACCTGCTCAAACTCAGTCAGGTAAGGGAAAATTTGACATTGAAAAGCATGTACCGGTTATTGATGATTTAAATATCCCTATAGCTTTGAGGAAGGGAGTTAGAACATGTACAGATCACCCAATCAGCAGATTTGTCTCTTATAAAGGATTATCTCCCTCCTATCACGCATTTGTTTCTTCTCTTGATAGAATACAGGTCCCTAATTCCATTCAGGAGGCCCTAAAAAATCCAGAGTGGAGAAAAGCTGTTGGTGAAGAGATTAGAGCTTTGGAGAAAAATAGTACGTGGGTAATCTCAGAACTTCCTCCGGAGAAGAAACCAGTTGGGTGCAAGTGGATTTTTACTATCAAGTATAAGGCTGATGGAAGCATTGAAAGACTAAAAGCCCGCCTTGTTGCCAAAGGATTTACTCAGTCCTATGGGATTGATTACCAGGAAACGTTTGCTCCAGTGGCCAAACTCAACACCATCAGAATTCTTCTTTCCTTGGCAGCTAATCAAGATTGGCCATTACATCAACTGGACGTAAAAAATGCGTTCCTTAATGGTGATTTAGAAGAAGACGTGTACATGGAAATATCACCTGGACTTGAAACTTCATTCACGAACAACAAGGTGTGTAAGCTTAAAAAATCTCTATATGGGCTTAAACAATCTCCTCGTGCTTGGTTTGACAGGTTTACCAAGACAATGGTGAGATATGGATACACACAGTGCCAGGCAGATCACACCTTGTTTGTGAAATTTTCTCCAGGAAAGAAAATAGCTGTGCTGATCGTATACATTGATGATATCATCCTCACAGGAGATTATGAGGAGGAACTAGTAAAACTGAAGAAGCTTCTGGCTAAAGAGTTCGAGATCAAAGACCTTGGCTACCTCAGATATTTTCTTGGGATGGAAGTGGCACGATCAAAGAAAGGTATTTTTGTCTCCCAACACAAATATGTTCTGGATTTATTAAAAGAAACAGGCATGCTTGGATGCAAACCTGTGGATACTCCAATGGATTCAACCAAGAAGATAGGAGCTGGGAAAGACAGTGCACCAGTCGACAGGGGGAGATATCAAAGACTTGTAGGAAAACTCATCTACCTTTCTCATACCCGACCTGATATTGGTTTTTCTGTTAGTGTTGTCAGTCAATACATGAACAACCCAACAGAAGAACACATGGAAGCTGTGAATAGAATTTTGAGGTATCTAAAGATGACTCCAGGAAGAGGTCTACTATACAAGAAAAATGATAGTAGAGAGATTGAAGTTTTCTCAGACGCAGATTGGGCAGGAGATATATCAGACAGGCGCTCCACATCGGGGTATTGTTCTTACGTTTGGGGAAATCTCGTGACTTGGAGAAGTAAGAAACAGCCGGTTGTCTCACGAAGTAGTGCTGAAGCTGAATATAGAGCACTTGCCCTTGGTATCTGTGAAGGAATGTGGATACAAAGAGTGCTTAGTGAGCTGGGAGTATCAATGGAGAAGCCGATAACCATGTTCTGTGACAACCAAGCTGCTGTAAGTATTGCAAAGAACCCCGTGCATCATGATAGAACAAAGCACATTGAGATAGATCGGCACTTCATCTCAGAAAAGGTTGAAACGTCAATTGTGCAGCTGGTGTACATCCCTACAAGGTCTCAAATAGCATATATACTCACAAAGGCGCTTCCAAGGACTAACTTTGAAGAACTAAGTCACAAGCTGGGTATGTACAACATTTACAACCCAGCTTGAGGGGGAGTGTGGAATTCTTGTCTATAGTTAGTTAGTCTTTTTTAGGGATACATTTTTAGGTATAATGTAATAAAGAGATTCTGGTAATTTATGACCAGATCTCTACTAGTTGTTGTTTCTTTCCTTTGTAGTGTTTTTTACCTTCTTTAGAATTCCGGGTCTATTGGTCTGCTTTGGGCAACCATGACCTTATATAACTGTACATTTGTTTCTGAAGTAAATAAGAAATCAGTGAATTTCACTCTCAGAAAATTTCACTTAGCAAGTCCAATCCTCTTCCCCGAAACCTGGTCCTGAAATATACAGTGAGAGGGATAGAAAAAAACACTACAATTCATGTCATGGGTAAGCTTTTGTATAGAGATTAAATTTGTGGACAATTTCGGGACATGTAACACATTTTTTAAAGTAATGAATGGACTAAGTTGTATGTTTCCAAGGCCGGCAATAGTGATGAGAGAACCATCAGCCACTGTTATTTTCTGATTACTTGGACAAGGTGAATAGGTACAAAAATGTGATGAAGAATGTCATATGATCTGTGGCTCCGGAGTCAATTACCCATAATTCCTGAATAACTTTTTCTGAGACATGTAATCCTTGAGAAGTAGAGAACTTACCTGAGAATGCAAGAGAGCAAGCACCACCGATCTTCTCCAGAGAACCGAGAAGTCCCCTCAGTTTCTCTATTTCATCCTTGTTGAATTCCAACTGGTTTACATCCTGTTCCTGACTTGGCTGTTCCGTGGGTTGTCCACTGAGATGAGCGCGACCTTGAGGCTTTGGCTGTCCACCTTTGTGTCCCCATTCACGGCTTGGTGGTTTTCCATGTAATTTCCAACAGGTTTCTCTAGTATGCCTAGATTTTTTGCAGTAGTTATACCAAAGACTATCCTTATGGTCTCGACCTTGTCCTTCAACTCGTCCATTTCCCGGTACTGTTGATGAGGGCTGATCCTTCGTCGTTACCATGGCAGATCCTTCCACAGTTTGGGGTTCAAGCATAACCCCCCTTCGACTTTCTTCCACACAGATTAAAGAAATAGTCTCATTCAGAGATGGAACTTCTTCTTTTCTAAGAATCTGAACCCTCACCTAGTCAAACTCCACATTTAGTCCTGCAAGAAAATCATAAATTCGATCCTTTTCAATAAAATCCTTCAAGATTGCTGCATCTGAAGGGCATTTGGTCTCAATGCAGCGATAATGGTCCAGTTCCTGCCATAAATTCTGCAGGAGATTCGCATATTCAGTGACAGTTTTGCTGCCTTGTTTCGTCGCTCCCGCCTTGACCTTGATTTCATACACTTGTGCCGCATCACGTGCCTTTGAGTATGTTTGTCGAATCGCCTCCCAAATCTCCTTAGCCGTAGATAAAAACATGCAGGTGTCACTGATTTCGGGATTCATTGAGTTCCATAACCATGACATGATCATGGAGTCAGCTTCTTCCCATGCTTCGAACCGGGGATCTCCTTCCTTCGGACTTGTTCCTACAAGGTGATTCAGTTTCCCTTTGCCCTTCAGATAAACTCGAACAAATTGGGACCATTTCAAATAATTTTTTCCATTCAATCGATAGGCAGCCTGAATGTATTGGAGTTCACTCGTAGGCGGGTTAGACAGGATTGTTTCAGAGAAGATCTGTGATGGGTTTTGGGATGAGGTTATCTCGGACATATTGGATTGGGAGATGAATCTAGGTTTGGGAGAGACGTACAATATAATCGGGCAATGAAGGCCAGAAAATTTTGTGATAGAGAATGGGTTCTGTTTTCAGCAATGAAGGCCGAAAAAATTAAAAAAAAAACGATTCTGGTTTCAGCAATGAAGGCTGAGGAAAAACTGAGGAGAAAATGGCTCTGATACCATGTGAAACTTTCTGAAATTTTCTGTGTGTTATTTTTTCAGTAAGGAATTATACACGGTTTTATACACAAGCTGTACACCTAATTACGCTGATTACAAGGAGAAAAAATAGAAACTAACAAAAAAGGAAACTAACTCTAAAAGTTAGGATTCTAAATTAATGGGAATTTCTCTAACAGTTTCCCTATTCTATTAAGTCTCAGATTTGTGGGATTCGGTTTCCAACAAGAATCATTACTCTTAGGCAATACTACTGGAATGTATTTGTATCATGTATCATGCCAACCATGTTGTTTGTAGTAGTCACCTATGGTTGAAAGTTGAAACTTATACTTTATTTTTGTCGCGTAACATCAAATTATTTAGTCTAGAAGGTTTGAAGAGAACAAAAGCCAAAAAAAAGAAAAGAAAAAGAAAATTTGGGTCATTCTAGAAAACATCCGACAATCATCTTCCTAATACATTCATCCAACTTAGGATTATCAAAGATAAAAAGTAAAAGATAAAAAAATAATGTAGGAAGTTTCCAAGTTATTGCTTTTCTTTTTCCTGAAGGTAGACCATAAATCTGATTGTCTTTGATCCTCTTCTTAGAATGTCTAAAACCTTATTTTTTATATAAAATTCATTAAATACCATTTTTGAGTTCTGATCTTATTGTTCCTTATTCTGTCATGAACCATCTTTTGCAGGTTGTATAGTGTCATTTCTCCAGGAGATACTGTAAATGTTATTGGTGAATTCAATGACCAGGGGATTTGTCATGTGAACCGTGATGAAAATTTTGTGATTGTTCACCCAGAATTACTGGCGTCTGGAACTCGGGTAAAATTGCTTTCATATCTAATTTTTTATTTGTCATTGTATTTGACTTCTGCGATGGTCAATTCTATAATCGAAAGTTGTACTCGGAGACTGGCAAGATTGTGTTTGTTTATCCCTAGTTCTTTTAAATAATACTAACATATATACTTTTAGGTTGCTGCTAGTTTTAGTTGCCCAAGGCGAACTGTCCTGGATGAGAGGCTAAGAAGCAATGAGAATTCTTCTGCAGCATTAGTTGGCACATTGTTGCACCAAATTTTTCAGGTTTAAAAGTCATCTAAGACCTGCAAAAACTTTGACACATGCATAATATGAGCCTATTTCTTAAACATTTAGAATTTTTACGATTTTGTAGGCTGGACTTACAAAGGAGAGGCCTACTATAACCTTCTTGGAGCAATATGCTAAAATGGTGCTCCAGAAAAATATTGAGAATGTATATGCATGTGGAGGTTGGAATTGTTCAGAAATATCTTATGTTCAGCATCTGTTCTTTCTTTGAGATAGATGGCAACATTTAGCAAGTTCAGTTTCATATTTTTTTGGTAGACTATTTTTGGTTTTCAATCTTTATTCATATGACCAATCAAATCTAATTTGTTTATTTATTTATTTATTTTTGTGGGCATTGCAGTAAATGAAAAGGAAATGTGCAGAACCTTGATTGAAGCCATTCCTAAATTATTAAATTGGGTGAACACATTCAAATATTCACAGGCATGCCAATCTTGCTTTATTTGTTAGTTTGTTGTTAATTCTTTTACTGTTTGTTCTAAATTTGCTTCTTATTATTTATTTTTAATGTTTGTCTTCCATTAGTTCTAACCATGTATACTTGATCTGCACAAATCCTGATAGTGTCTTTGAACAACTTTATCTGCGTACAGTATAGAAAATGCTAAGCATGTATTAATTCTACAATATAGAAAACGCTTATAAGTATTGCTCTATAATTGCCTTGAATATCCAATTACTTTTGTCTATACGTGTCGTCTTTTCCAAATTCAATGATTCTAATCTATATAGTTATTGTGTAGTATTCAACAGCTAATTCTCACATTTGTGCTTTATTTTATTTTCTTTATCTTGTTGAATACCGTATATCAGCATTCATGCAACTATAGCTGTTAGATTTGGACACGTAACAGGAACGCATTTTTTAGTTTCATGTTTGTGATTAATGTGAAATTTTCTTTATCTTTTTGTCTGTCATGAAAAATGGTAGGTATCAAACACCTTAAAGGAAGTAGCTTTTGTTTACTGATATATATTTTCATGGCTTGTCAGGGCTCTAAAAACTCTACTGTTGATTTTGGATCAGATTTTGGACCAAAAAAAGTCAACATACCTGAGGTAAGTCATTGTTGATTTATTGGCTTTTTTTCCTCTCCCATTTGGTCCTTTATTTTATTTTTTTATTTTTTTATTTTTTTTCTGTCCACAATTGCTTCTGTAATAAAGCTTTCAGTGTATATATTACAGATATACATGTAAAAATTGTGTAACGTAATGCATTTTCTCTAATAATACATTATTAGTTTACCCACTTTTATTGGAGTTTCATGCACTTGCGCATTTCTACCTTGTATACATGTCCATCTAGATCGTTCACATTGTATGGATCGTTATATTCTTATGTTTGTCAGCCTGATGCATTTCTGGTTTGTCGAAGATTGAACTTGTGAAGTAGTGTTGATTGTTAGATGTTACAATTTTCATGCCGTTGTTTTGTTGTTGGTCTTTCTGACAATAATATGATGACATTTTATGAAATTTTATTTGTAGGTATTGGATATTGAGGAGATGGCTTGGGCTCCAAAATATGGTTTGAAAGGCATGATTGACGCTTCAGTTAGAGTTAAAGTGCAATCAAACAAAAACGAAACTGGCGAAAAGGTTATGCCCTTAGAGTTTAAAACTGGGAAGCCACCTAATGGCCAGGCAAGTAGATTGTCGTTCCTAAAACTTGAGTGCAAAACAATCTGAGAGCTTGATGTTTAAAACACTGTTGACAAATCTTGATGTTTATCTTTTATAAGTTTTACTTTTAACTCATTTTTGTTATTTTTGTGCAGTCATCTGTGGAACACAGTGCCCAAGTAATCTTATACACACTTTTGATGTCCGAGAGGTCTGTATAGGATGCACCATCATTGTAGTTTCCCATGGTTATCAAATGGCTAATTTGGAAAAATTTTAAGAGAGCATTGGTTTGTGTATCCCCGTCTTTAGGTACCAAAAGCAAATTGATTCTGGTCTTCTATACTATCTCCAGTCAGAACAGACGCAGGTAGTGTATAAGCATTACATAACGTGTATTTTTATCAAAATTTTCAAGTCCAGCTAAAGTCTGTTTACTGTGTCTAAAGGGAATTGTGGTTCGAAGATCTGAGCTAATAGGGCTTATCATGCGTCGAAATGAACTTGCAACTGATATTCTCAAGGCATTGACTACACAAGTACTTCCACCAATGCTACAGGTATGAGGTTGTTGTGTTATTAGCAGAGAGTGATTCTAGAAACTCTAGCAGATATAGAAACTCTACCAGATATTTCGTTTAAGTTTAACTTTATTTCTGTTATAGAGTCCAGGCATGTGCAGAGGTTGTCGCCATCTTAATGTTTGTGCCATCTATCATAAGGTAATTCTTTTTCTCCGAAGGTTGAAGGAATTTGCTCATGTGCTGACAATCAACAATTCTTTCAGAAGCGCTTTTAGTACGAGTACCTCTCATTGACATCGTTCTTAAATGCTGCAGGTACATGGTGGAAGTGCTGAGAGCAGTGGTTTGGGAGATTTATTTGATTCGAAAACTCACCACCTAACGACTGCTCACAGTGTTTTCCATAGGCATTGGGAATGGCTGATTGACTTAGAAGCTAAAGAGACACAGGTGAGACATTTGAGGTCACCATGTGCATATTGCATCAATAGCTTTGTAATTGTGTTTTTGATAAAATTTTGACAATCTATGTTTGTTAATTTCCCCTCTTTTCTTTTATTTAACCTGTTTCAGCTTTCAAAGAAAGAAATCTGGAGGTCACATAGTTCAAGGAGTGATCATGCTCGTCTATTTTCCATTGTCCTTGACGATGAACTTACACATGGAGAACCTGAAAAAGACAACAGATTTGTTTACCGTTTTGTGCATTACAATATTTCTTCTGCTGAAAAGAAGTTATCTGATGGGAGTTCTCTGAATGTCACCTCTTCCACTAAAAAAGATTTAGATCGCACCTTGAAAAGTGGCGACTATGTGGTATGGTTAACTTTCACAATGTAAATTTCGTTTTCATACATGAATCTGAACTTTGTACAATGTTCTAAAGATGGTGTTGCACATTCTGTTTTTCAGGTTCTTTTTGTAGAATCATCTTTACATAGATGTATAACAGGCATAGTTTTCATCATGCTTCTGAACATAAACTTAGGTTTTTTCTGTGTTCAAGCTTCTCTATGTATAATTGTCTTTTGAAAAGACTAAGAAGATAATTTAGTGACTCTACTATAGCTATTACTGATCATTTTTAATCTTCTTGACGTCATTAGAATGCTACTCAATTGACAATTGGCTGGCGCACTGCATATCATCTTTTCATTTTCACCAGTAAATTACTAATTCTGTTATTTTGGTTGTTAGATACTTAGCACTGGGTCTGGCCATCTAACCATTGCAAGTGGGATCGTAACAGATTCAAGCGAATTCCATATTTCTGTAAGGATAGCTAATTAATGTATTTTTACTATCAAACGTTCGATCACCAAAGAAAGCCTAACCTGCTGTCATAAAACTCCCAGGTCTCTTTTTCCAAGCGCTTAAGGCTTCCTGGGAATGCTTCTTCAGAGGCATCTGATCTTCTTAGGGAGGTCTGGCGGATTGACAAGGATGAATTTATGTCTTCTTTTGCAATCATGAGGTAATTACGTTATTATCTCTCTCTTTCTCTCTCTCTCTCTCAAAGTTCTTTTCTACATCAACCGTGTGGAGAGACTAATGTGAAGTACTCTTTCTATATTATGCTTGGTTTCTTTGTCCAGGTTTAATCTTGTTCAGCTTTTCTACAAACTGCCCAAAGTACACATCTAAGGAGGATGATTGTTGACCTTGAAGTAAATTTTAGTTGCTATCTTGTATGGGTTTTAGTAATGACATCTTTTTGCCAAGTTTAATACTTTTTGTGGTATACATTTACGAATGCTTTGTAGGCTCCTAGATTCGACAGTGGGAGCATATTTAGCCAAGATCCGGCTATATCCTACGTATGGTCACAGAAAAACTTAAATGATGATCAGCGTCGAGCCATTCTTAAGGTTCTCTTCAGTTTTGAAACCTTTTCCTACCTACTCTGTCTACAATTATCTCAAATTTCTTTGACACGGCATATTTCCTGTAAAAGCCGAACTTATTTGTTCCATGAGTTTGCAATTTCAGATACTTCAAGCCAAGGATTATGCTCTCATACTAGGGATGCCTGGAACAGGCAAGACGTCTACTATGGTTCATGCTGTTAATGCATTATTAATTAGAGGTGCATCCATTTTGCTTACATCCTATACAAACTCTGCGGTTGATAATCTACT